>CATKWE010000017.1:112500-115000 GCA_949825025.1 Siphlonurus alternatus
ATTTTGTCCTAGGGTAAATTATCCAAGGGTATTTTGTCCTAGGGTAAATTGTCTGAGGGTATTTTGTCCTAGGGTATTTTGGTTGGTTGGTTGGTTGGTTGGTTGGTTGGTTGGTTGGTTGGTTGGTTGGTTGGTTGGTTGGTTGGTTGGTTGGTTGGTTGGTTGGTTGGTTGGTTGGTTGGTTGGTTGGTTGGTTGGTTGGTTGGTTGGTTGGTTGGTTGGTTGGTTGGTTGGTTGGTTGGTTGGTTGGTTGGTTGGTTGGTTGGTTGGTTGGTATTTTGGGGCAATTGACACATTATATTTTTAATTTTATTATATCAATAGGAAACTTTTTATGCAACATGAAAATTATTGTACCCTGTCCCTTTAATAATAATAATATTAATACTGTACTGCATGTGTGCAAAATGTTTGCATGATATAGGTATAATTTTTATCATTCTACGAAATACCTAAGATGCTGTTATATATTATAATACATGGTAAATTGTCTGAGGGTGTTCTGTCCAAGAGTATTTCGTCTAAGGGTATTTTGTCCAAGGGTATTTCGTCCAAGGGTATTTTGTCCATGGGTATATTGTCTGAGGGTATTTTATCTGAGGGTATTTTGTCCAAGGGTATTTTGTCCTAGGGTATTTTGTCCAAGGGTATTTTGTCCAAGGGTATTTTGTCCTAGGGTATTTTGTCCAAGGGTATTTTGTCCTAGGGTTAATTGTCCAAGGGTATTTTGTCCTAGGGTAAATAATCCAAGGGTATTTTGTCCTAGGGTAAATTGTCTGAGGGTATTTTGTCCTAGGGTATTTTGGTTGGTTGGTTGGTTGGTTGGTTGGTTGGTTGGTTGGTTGGTTGGTTGGTTGGTTGGTTGGTTGGTTGGTTGGTTGGTTGGTTGGTTGGTTGGTTGGTTGGTTGGTTGGTTGGTTGGTTGGTTGGTTGGTTGGTTGGTTGGTTGGTTGGTTGGTTGGTTGGTTGGTTGGTTGGTTGGTTGGTTGGTATTTTGGGGCAATTGACACATTATATTTTTAATTTTATTATATCAATAGGAAACTTTTTATGCAACATGAAAATTATTGTACCCTGTCCCTTTAATAATAATAATATTAATACTGTACTGCATGTGTGCAAAATGTTTGCATGATATAGGTATAATTTTTATCATTCTACGAAATACCTAAGATGCTGTTATATATTATAATACATGGTAAATTGTCTGAGGGTATTCTGTCCAAGAGTATTTCGTCTAAGGGTATTTTGTCCAAGGGTATTTCGTCCAAGGGTATTTTTTCCATGGGTATTTTGTCTGAGGGTATTTTATCTGAGGGTATTTTGTCCAAGGGTATTTTGTCCTAGGGTATTTTGTCCAAGGGTATTTTGTCCTAGGGTTAATTGTCCAAGGGTATTTTGTCCTAGGGTAAATTATCCAAGGGTATTTTGTCCTAGGGTAAATTGTCTGAGGGTATTTTGTCCTAGGGTAAATTGTCTGAGGGTATTTTGGTTGGTTGGTTGGTTGGTTGGTTGGTTGGTTGGTTGGTTGGTTGGTTGGTTGGTTGGTTGGTTGGTTGGTTGGTTGGTTGGTTGGTTGGTTGGTTGGTTGGTTGGTTGGTTGGTTGGTTGGTTGGTTGGTTGGTTGGTTGGTTGGTTGGTTGGTTGGTTGGTTGGTTGGTTGGTTGGTTGGTTGGTTGGTTGGTTGGTTGGTTGGTTGGTTGGTTGGTTGGTTGGTTGGTTGGTTGGTTGGTTGGTTGGTTGGTTGGTTGGTTGGTTGGTTGGTTGGTTGGTTGGTTGGTTGGTTGGTTGGTTGGTTGGTTGGTTGGTTGGTTGGTTGGTTGGTTGGTTGGTTGGTTGGTTGGTTGGTTGGTTGGTTGGTTGGTTGGTTGGTTGGTATTTTGGGGCAATTGACACATTATATTTTTAATTTTATTATATCAATAGGAAACTTTTTATGCAACATGAAAATTATTGTACCCTGTCCCTTTAATAATAATAATATTAATACTGTACTGCATGTGTGCAAAATGTTTGCATGATATAGGTATAATTTTTATCATTCTACGAAATACCTAAGATGCTGTTATATATTATAATACATGGTAAATTGTCTGAGGGTATTCTGTCCAAGAGTATTTCGTCTAAGGGTATTTTGTCCAAGGGTATTTCGTCCAAGGGTATTTTGTCCATGGGTATTTTGTCTGAGGGTATTTTATCTGAGGGTATTTTGTCCAAGGGTATTTTGTCCTAGGGTATTTTGTCCAAGGGTATTTTGTCCAAGGGTATTTTGTCCTAGGGTATTTTGTCCAAGGGTATTTTGTCCTAGGGTTAATTGTCCAAGGGTATTTTGTCCTAGGGTAAATTATCCAAGGGTATTTTGTCCTAGGGTAAATTGTCTGAGGGTATTTTGTCCTAGGGTATTTTGGTTGGTTGGTTGGTTGGTTGGTTGGTTGGTTGGTTGGTTGGTTGGTTGGTTGGTTGGTTGGTTGGTTGGTTGGTTGGTTGGTTGGTTGGTTGG
>CATKWE010000017.1:122500-127500 GCA_949825025.1 Siphlonurus alternatus
CTAGGGTAAATTGTCTGAGGGTATTTTGTTCCTAGGTTGTTTGGTTGGTTGGTTGGTTGGTTGGTTGGTTGGTTGGTTGGTTGGTTGGTTGGTTGGTTGGTTGGTTGGTTGGTTGGTTGGTTGGTTGGTTGGTTGGTTGGTTGGTTGGTTGGTTGGTTGGTTGGTTGGTTGGTTGGTTGGTTGGTTGGTTGGTTGGTTGGTTGGTTGGTATTTTGGGGCAATTGACACATTATATTTTTAATTTTATTATATCAATAGGAAACTTTTTATGCAACATGAAAATTATTGTACCCTGTCCCTTTAATAATAATAATATTAATACTGTACTGCATGTGTGCAAAATGTTTGCATGATATAGGTATAATTTTTATCATTCTACGAAATACCTAAGATGCTGTTATATATTATAATACATGGTAAATTGTCTGAGGGTATTCTGTCCAAGAGTATTTCGTCTAAGGGTATTTTGTCCAAGGGTATTTCGTCCAAGGGTATTTTGTCCATGGGTATTTTGTCTGAGGGTATTTTATCTGAGGGTATTTTGTCCAAGGGTATTTTGTCCTAGGGTATTTTGTCCAAGGGTATTTTGTCCAAGGGTATTTTGTCCTAGGGTATTTTGTCCAAGGGTATTTTGTCCTAGGGTTAATTGTCCAAGGGTATTTTGTCCTAGGGTAAATTATCCAAGGGTATTTTGTCCTAGGGTAAATTGTCTGAGGGTATTTTGTCCTAGGGTATTTTGGTTGGTTGGTTGGTTGGTTGGTTGGTTGGTTGGTTGGTTGGTTGGTTGGTTGGTTGGTTGGTTGGTTGGTTGGTTGGTTGGTTGGTTGGTTGGTTGGTTGGTTGGTTGGTTGGTTGGTTGGTTGGTTGGTTGGTTGGTTGGTTGGTTGGTTGGTTGGTTGGTTGGTTGGTTGGTTGGTTGGTTGGTATTTTGGGGCAATTGACACATTATATTTTTAATTTTATTATATCAATAGGAAACTTTTTATGCAACATGAAAATTATTGTACCCTGTCCCTTTAATAATAATAATATTAATACTGTACTGCATGTGTGCAAAATGTTTGCATGATATAGGTATAATTTTTATCATTCTACGAAATACCTAAGATGCTGTTATATATTATAATACATGGTAAATTGTCTGAGGGTATTCTGTCCAAGAGTATTTCGTCTAAGGGTATTTTGTCCAAGGGTATTTCGTCCAAGGGTATTTTGTCCATGGGTATTTTGTCTGAGGGTATTTTATCTGAGGGTATTTTGTCCAAGGGTATTTTGTCCTAGGGTATTTTTTCCAAGGGTATTTTGTCCAAGGGTATTTTGTCCTAGGGTATTTTGTCCAAGGGTATTTTGTCCAAGGGTATTTTGTCCTAGGGTTAATTGTCCAAGGGTATTTTGTCCTAGGGTAAATTATCCAAGGGTATTTTGTCCTAGGGTAAATTGTCTGAGGGTATTTTGTCCTAGGGTAAATTGTCTGAGGGTATTTTGTCCTAGGGTATTTTGGTTGGTTGGTTGGTTGGTTGGTTGGTTGGTTGGTTGGTTGGTTGGTTGGTTGGTTGGTTGGTTGGTTGGTTGGTTGGTTGGTTGGTTGGTTGGTTGGTTGGTTGGTTGGTTGGTTGGTTGGTTGGTTGGTTGGTTGGTTGGTTGGTTGGTTGGTTGGTTGGTTGGTTGGTTGGTTGGTTGGTTGGTTGGTTGGTTGGTTGGTTGGTTGGTTGGTTGGTTGGTTGGTTGGTTGGTTGGTTGGTTGGTTGGTTGGTTGGTATTTTGGGGCAATTGACACATTATATTTTTAATTTTATTATATCAATAGGAAACTTTTTATGCAACATGAAAATTATTGTACCCTGTCCCTTTAATAATAATAATATTAATACTGTACTGCATGTGTGCAAAATGTTTGCATGATATAGGTATAATTTTTATCATTCTACGAAATACCTAAGATGCTGTTATATATTATAATACATGGTAAATTGTCTGAGGGTATTCTGTCCAAGAGTATTTCGTCTAAGGGTATTTTGTCCAAGGGTATTTCGTCCAAGGGTATTTTGTCCATGGGTATTTTGTCTGAGGGTATTTTGTCCAAGGGTATTTTGTCCTAGGGTATTTTGTCCAAGGGTATTTTGTCCAAGGGTATTTTGTCCTAGGGTATTTTGTCCAAGGGTATTTTGTCCTAGGGTTAATTGTCCAAGGGTATTTTGTCCTAGGGTAAATTATCCAAGGGTATTTTGTCCTAGGGTAAATTGTCTGAGGGTATTTTGTCCTAGGGTATTTTGGTTGGTTGGTTGGTTGGTTGGTTGGTTGGTTGGTTGGTTGGTTGGTTGGTTGGTTGGTTGGTTGGTTGGTTGGTTGGTTGGTTGGTTGGTTGGTTGGTTGGTTGGTTGGTTGGTTGGTTGGTTGGTATTTTGGGGCAATTGACACATTATATTTTTAATTTTATTATATCAATAGGAAACTTTTTATGCAACATGAAAATTATTGTACCCTGTCCCTTTAATAATAATAATATTAATACTGTACTGCATGTGTGCAAAATGTTTGCATGATATAGGTATAATTTTTATCATTCTACGAAATACCTAAGATGCTGTTATATATTATAATACATGGTAAATTGTCTGAGGGTATTCTGTCCAAGAGTATTTCGTCTAAGGGTATTTTGTCCAAGGGTATTTCGTCCAAGGGTATTTTGTCCATGGGTATTTTGTCTGAGGGTATTTTATCTGAGGGTATTTTGTCCAAGGGTATTTTGTCCTAGGGTATTTTGTCCAAGGGTATTTTGTCCAAGGGTATTTTGTCCTAGGGTATTTTGTCCAAGGGTATTTTGTCCTAGGGTTAATTGTCCAAGGGTATTTTGTCCTAGGGTAAATTATCCAAGGGTATTTTGTCCTAGGGTAAATTGTCTGAGGGTATTTTGTCCTAGGGTATTTTGGTTGGTTGGTTGGTTGGTTGGTTGGTTGGTTGGTTGGTTGGTTGGTTGGTTGGTTGGTTGGTTGGTTGGTTGGTTGGTTGGTTGGTTGGTTGGTTGGTTGGTTGGTTGGTTGGTTGGTTGGTTGGTTGGTTGGTTGGTTGGTTGGTTGGTTGGTTGGTATTTTGGGGCAATTGACACATTATATTTTTAATTTTATTATATCAATAGGAAACTTTTTATGCAACATGAAAATTATTGTACCCTGTCCCTTTAATAATAATAATATTAATACTGTACTGCATGTGTGCAAAATGTTTGCATGATATAGGTATAATTTTTATCATTCTACGAAATACCTAAGATGCTGTTATATATTATAATACATGGTAAATTGTCTGAGGGTATTCTGTCCAAGAGTATTTCGTCTAAGGGTATTTTGTCCAAGGGTATTTCGTCCAAGGGTATTTTGTCCATGGGTATTTTGTCTGAGGGTATTTTATCTGAGGGTATTTTGTCCAAGGGTATTTTGTCCTAGGGTATTTTTCCAAGGGTATTTTGTCCAAGGGTATTTTGTCCTAGGGTATTTTGTCCAAGGGTATTTTGTCCAAGGGTATTTTGTCCTAGGGTTAATTGTCCAAGGGTATTTTGTCCTAGGGTAAATTATCCAAGGGTATTTTGTCCTAGGGTAAATTGTCTGAGGGTATTTTGTCCTAGGGTAAATTGTCTGAGGGTATTTTGTCCTAGGGTATTTTGGTTGGTTGGTTGGTTGGTTGGTTGGTTGGTTGGTTGGTTGGTTGGTTGGTTGGTTGGTTGGTTGGTTGGTTGGTTGGTTGGTTAGTTGGTTGGTTGGTTGGTTGGTTGGTTGGTTGGTTGGTTGGTTGGTTGGTTGGTTGGTTGGTTGGTTGGTTGGTTGGTTGGTTGGTTGGTTGGTTGGTTGGTTGGTTGGTTGGTTGGTTGGTTGGTTGGTTGGTTGGTTGGTTGGTTGGTTGGTTGGTTGGTTGGTTGGTTGGTTGGTTGGTTGGTTGGTTGGTATTTTGGGGCAATTGACACATTATATTTTTAATTTTATTATATCAATAGGAAACTTTTTATGCAACATGAAAATTATTGTACCCTGTCCCTTTAATAATAATAATATTAATACTGTACTGCATGTGTGCAAAATGTTTGCATGATATAGGTATAATTTTTATCATTCTACGAAATACCTAAGATGCTGTTATATATTATAATACATGGTAAATTGTCTGAGGGTATTCTGCCCAAGAGTATTTCGTCTAAGGGTATTTTGTCCAAGGGTATTTCGTCCAAGGGTATTTTGTCCATGGGTATTTTGTCTGAGGGTATTTTGTCCAAGGGTATTTTGTCCTAGGGTATTTTGTCCAAGGGTATTTTGTCCAAGGGTATTTTGTCCTAGGGTATTTTATCCAAGGGTATTTTGTCCTAGGGTTAATTGTCCAAGGGTATTTTGTCCTAGGGTAAATTATCCAAGGGTATTTTGTCCTAGGGTAAATTGTCTGAGGGTATTTTGTCCTAGGGTATTTTGGTTGGTTGGTTGGTTGGTTGGTTGGTTGGTTGGTTGGTTGGTTGGTTGGTTGGTTGGTTGGTTGGTTGGTTGGTTGGTTGGTTGGTTGGTTGGTTGGTTGGTTGGTTGGTTGGTTGGTTGGTTGGTTGGTTGGTTGGTTGGTTGGTTGGTTGGTTGGTTGGTTGGTTGGTTGGTTGGTTGGTTGGTTGGTTGGTTGGTTGGTTGGTTGGTTGGTTGGTTGGTTGGTTGGTTGGTTGGTTGGTTGGTTGGTTGGTTGGTTGGTTGGTTGGTTGGTTGGTTGGTTGGTTGGTTGGTTGGTTGGTTGGTTGGTTGGTTGGTTGGTTGGTTGGTTGGTTGGTTGGTTGGTTGGTTGGTTGGTTGGTTGGTTGGTTGGTTGGTTGGTTGGTTGGTTGGTTGGTATTTTGGGGCAATTGACACATTATATTTTTAATTTTATTATATCAATAGGAAACTTTTTATGCAACATGAAAATTATTGTACCCTGTCCCTTTAATAATAATAATATTAATACTGTACTGCATGTGTGCAAAATGTTTGCATGATATA
>CATKWE010000017.1:132500-153161 GCA_949825025.1 Siphlonurus alternatus
TGTACTGCATGTGTGCAAAATGTTTGCATGATATAGGTATAATTTTTATCATTCTACGAAATACCTAAGATGCTGTTATATATTATAATACATGGTAAATTGTCTGAGGGTATTCTGTCCAAGAGTATTTCGTCTAAGGGTATTTTGTCCAAGGGTATTTCGTCCAAGGGTATTTTGTCCATGGGTATTTTGTCTGAGGGTATTTTATCTGAGGGTATTTTGTCCAAGGGTATTTTGTCCTAGGGTATTTTGTCCAAGGGTATTTTGTCCAAGGGTATTTTGTCCTAGGGTATTTTGTCCAAGGGTATTTTGTCCTAGGGTTAATTGTCCAAGGGTATTTTGTCCTAGGGTAAATTATCCAAGGGTATTTTGTCCTAGGGTAAATTGTCTGAGGGTATTTTGTCCTAGGGTATTTTGGTTGGTTGGTTGGTTGGTTGGTTGGTTGGTTGGTTGGTTGGTTGGTTGGTTGGTTGGTTGGTTGGTTGGTTGGTTGGTTGGTTGGTTGGTTGGTTGGTTGGTTGGTTGGTTGGTTGGTTGGTTGGTTGGTTGGTTGGTTGGTTGGTTGGTTGGTTGGTTGGTTGGTTGGTTGGTTGGTTGGTTGGTTGGTTGGTATTTTGGGGCAATTGACACATTATATTTTTAATTTTATTATATCAATAGGAAACTTTTTATGCAACATGAAAATTATTGTACCCTGTCCCTTTAATAATAATAATATTAATACTGTACTGCATGTGTGCAAAATGTTTGCATGATATAGGTATAATTTTTATCATTCTACGAAATACCTAAGATGCTGTTATATATTATAATACATGGTAAATTGTCTGAGGGTATTCTGTCCAAGAGTATTTCGTCTAAGGGTATTTTGTCCAAGGGTATTTCGTCCAAGGGTATTTTGTCCATGGGTATTTTGTCTGAGGGTATTTTATCTGAGGGTATTTTGTCCAAGGGTATTTTGTCCTAGGGTATTTTTTCCAAGGGTATTTTGTCCAAGGGTATTTTGTCCTAGGGTATTTTGTCCAAGGGTATTTTGTCCAAGGGTATTTTGTCCTAGGGTTAATTGTCCAAGGGTATTTTGTCCTAGGGTAAATTATCCAAGGGTATTTTGTCCTAGGGTAAATTGTCTGAGGGTATTTTGTCCTAGGGTAAATTGTCTGAGGGTATTTTGTCCTAGGGTATTTTGGTTGGTTGGTTGGTTGGTTGGTTGGTTGGTTGGTTGGTTGGTTGGTTGGTTGGTTGGTTGGTTGGTTGGTTAGTTGGTTGGTTGGTTGGTTGGTTGGTTGGTTGGTTGGTTGGTTGGTTGGTTGGTTGGTTGGTTGGTTGGTTGGTTGGTTGGTTGGTTGGTTGGTTGGTTGGTTGGTTGGTTGGTTGGTTGGTTGGTTGGTTGGTTGGTTGGTTGGTTGGTTGGTTGGTTGGTTGGTTGGTTGGTTGGTTGGTTGGTATTTTGGGGCAATTGACACATTATATTTTTAATTTTATTATATCAATAGGAAACTTTTTATGCAACATGAAAATTATTGTACCCTGTCCCTTTAATAATAATAATATTAATACTGTACTGCATGTGTGCAAAATGTTTGCATGATATAGGTATAATTTTTATCATTCTACGAAATACCTAAGATGCTGTTATATATTATAATACATGGTAAATTGTCTGAGGGTATTCTGTCCAAGAGTATTTCGTCTAAGGGTATTTTGTCCAAGGGTATTTCGTCCAAGGGTATTTTGTCCATGGGTATTTTGTCTGAGGGTATTTTGTCCAAGGGTATTTTGTCCTAGGGTATTTTGTCCAAGGGTATTTTGTCCAAGGGTATTTTGTCCTAGGGTATTTTATCCAAGGGTATTTTGTCCTAGGGTTAATTGTCCAAGGGTATTTTGTCCTAGGGTAAATTATCCAAGGGTATTTTGTCCTAGGGTAAATTGTCTGAGGGTATTTTGTCCTAGGGTATTTTGGTTGGTTGGTTGGTTGGTTGGTTGGTTGGTTGGTTGGTTGGTTGGTTGGTTGGTTGGTTGGTTGGTTGGTTGGTTGGTTGGTTGGTTGGTTGGTTGGTTGGTTGGTTGGTTGGTTGGTTGGTTGGTTGGTTGGTTGGTTGGTTGGTTGGTTGGTTGGTTGGTTGGTTGGTTGGTTGGTTGGTTGGTTGGTTGGTTGGTTGGTTGGTTGGTTGGTTGGTTGGTTGGTTGGTTGGTTGGTTGGTTGGTTGGTTGGTTGGTTGGTTGGTTGGTTGGTTGGTTGGTTGGTTGGTTGGTATTTTGGGGCAATTGACACATTATATTTTTAATTTTATTATATCAATAGGAAACTTTTTATGCAACATGAAAATTATTGTACCCTGTCCCTTTAATAATAATAATATTAATACTGTACTGCATGTGTGCAAAATGTTTGCATGATATAGGTATAATTTTTATCATTCTACGAAATACCTAAGATGCTGTTATATATTATAATACATGGTAAATTGTCTGAGGGTATTCTGTCCAAGAGTATTTCGTCTAAGGGTATTTTGTCCAAGGGTATTTCGTCCAAGGGTATTTTGTCCATGGGTATTTTGTCTGAGGGTATTTTATCTGAGGGTATTTTGTCCAAGGGTATTTTGTCCAAGGGTATTTTGTCCAAGGGTATTTTGTCCTAGGGTATTTTGTCCAAGGGTATTTTGTCCTAGGGTTAATTGTCCAAGGGTATTTTGTCCTAGGGTAAATTATCCAAGGGTATTTTGTCCTAGGGTAAATTGTCTGAGGGTATTTTGTCCTAGGGTAAATTGTCTGAGGGTATTTTGGTTGGTTGGTTGGTTGGTTGGTTGGTTGGTTGGTTGGTTGGTTGGTTGGTTGGTTGGTTGGTTGGTTGGTTGGTTGGTTGGTTGGTTGGTTGGTTGGTTGGTTGGTTGGTTGGTTGGTTGGTTGGTTGGTTGGTTGGTTGGTTGGTTGGTTGGTTGGTTGGTTGGTTGGTTGGTTGGTTGGTTGGTTGGTTGGTTGGTTGGTTGGTTGGTATTTTGGGGCAATTGACACATTATATTTTTAATTTTATTATATCAATAGGAAACTTTTTATGCAACATGAAAATTATTGTACCCTGTCCCTTTAATAATAATAATATTAATACTGTACTGCATGTGTGCAAAATGTTTGCATGATATAGGTATAATTTTTATCATTCTACGAAATACCTAAGATGCTGTTATATATTATAATACATGGTAAATTGTCTGAGGGTGTTCTGTCCAAGAGTATTTCGTCTAAGGGTATTTTGTCCAAGGGTATTTCGTCCAAGGGTATTTTGTCCATGGGTATTTTGTCTGAGGGTATTTTATCTGAGGGTATTTTGTCCAAGGGTATTTTGTCCTAGGGTATTTTGTCCAAGGGTATTTTGTCCAAGGGTATTTTGTCCTAGGGTATTTTGTCCAAGGGTATTTTGTCCAAGGGTATTTTGTCCTAGGGTTAATTGTCCAAGGGTATTTTGTCGTAGGGTAAATTATCCAAGGGTATTTTGTCCTAGGGTAAATTGTCTGAGGGTATTTTGTCCTAGGGTATTTTGGTTGGTTGGTTGGTTGGTTGGTTGGTTGGTTGGTTGGTTGGTTGGTTGGTTGGTTGGTTGGTTGGTTGGTTGGTTGGTTGGTTGGTTGGTTGGTTGGTTGGTTGGTTGGTTGGTTGGTTGGTTGGTTGGTTGGTTGGTTGGTTGGTTGGTTGGTTGGTTGGTTGGTTGGTTGGTTGGTTGGTTGGTTGGTTGGTTGGTTGGTTGGTTGGTTGGTTGGTTGGTTGGTATTTTGGGGCAATTGACACATTATATTTTTAATTTTATTATATCAATAGGAAACTTTTTATGCAACATGAAAATTATTGTACCCTGTCCCTTTAATAATAATAATATTAATACTGTACTGCATGTGTGCAAAATGTTTGCATGATATAGGTATAATTTTTATCATTCTACGAAATACCTAAGATGCTGTTATATATTATAATACATGGTAAATTGTCTGAGGGTATTCTGTCCAAGAGTATTTCGTCTAAGGGTATTTTGTCCAAGGGTATTTCGTCCAAGGGTATTTTTTCCATGGGTATTTTGTCTGAGGGTATTTTATCTGAGGGTATTTTGTCCAAGGGTATTTTGTCCTAGGGTATTTTGTCCAAGGGTATTTTGTCCAAGGGTATTTTGTCCTAGGGTATTTTGTCCAAGGGTATTTTGTCCTAGGGTTAATTGTCCAAGGGTATTTTGTCCTAGGGTAAATTATCCAAGGGTATTTTGTCCTAGGGTAAATTGTCTGAGGGTATTTTGTCCTAGGGTAAATTGTCTGAGGGTATTTTGGTTGGTTGGTTGGTTGGTTGGTTGGTTGGTTGGTTGGTTGGTTGGTTGGTTGGTTGGTTGGTTGGTTGGTTGGTTGGTTGGTTGGTTGGTTGGTTGGTTGGTTGGTTGGTTGGTTGGTTGGTTGGTTGGTTGGTTGGTTGGTTGGTTGGTTGGTTGGTTGGTTGGTTGGTTGGTTGGTTGGTTGGTATTTTGGGGCAATTGACACATTATATTTTTAATTTTATTATATCAATAGGAAACTTTTTATGCAACATGAAAATTATTGTACCCTGTCCCTTTAATAATAATAATATTAATACTGTACTGCATGTGTGCAAAATGTTTGCATGATATAGGTATAATTTTTATCATTCTACGAAATACCTAAGATGCTGTTATATATTATAATACATGGTAAATTGTCTGAGGGTATTCTGTCCAAGAGTATTTCGTCTAAGGGTATTTTGTCCAAGGGTATTTCGTCCAAGGGTATTTTGTCCATGGGTATTTTGTCTGAGGGTATTTTATCTGAGGGTAGGTATTTTGTCCAAGGGTATTTTGTCCTAGGGTATTTTGTCCAAGGGTATTTTGTCCAAGGGTATTTTGTCCTAGGGTATTTTGTCCAAGGGTATTTTGTCCTAGGGTTAATTGTCCAAGGGTATTTTGTCCTAGGGTAAATTATCCAAGGGTATTTTGTCCTAGGGTAAATTGTCTGAGGGTATTTTGTCCTAGGGTATTTTGGTTGGTTGGTTGGTTGGTTGGTTGGTTGGTTGGTTGGTTGGTTGGTTGGTTGGTTGGTTGGTTGGTTGGTTGGTTGGTTGGTTGGTTGGTTGGTTGGTTGGTTGGTTGGTTGGTTGGTTGGTTGGTTGGTTGGTTGGTTGGTTGGTTGGTTGGTTGGTTGGTTGGTTGGTTGGTTGGTTGGTTGGTTGGTTGGTTGGTTGGTTGGTTGGTTGGTTGGTTGGTTGGTTGGTTGGTTGGTTGGTTGGTTGGTTGGTATTTTGGGGCAATTGACACATTATATTTTTAATTTTATTATATCAATAGGAAACTTTTTATGCAACATGAAAATTATTGTACCCTGTCCCTTTAATAATAATAATATTAATACTGTACTGCATGTGTGCAAAATGTTTGCATGATATAGGTATAATTTTTATCATTCTACGAAATACCTAAGATGCTGTTATATATTATAATACATGGTAAATTGTCTGAGGGTATTCTGTCCAAGAGTATTTCGTCTAAGGGTATTTTGTCCAAGGGTATTTCGTCCAAGGGTATTTTGTCCATGGGTATTTTGTCTGAGGGTATTTTATCTGAGGGTATTTTGTCCAAGGGTATTTTGTCCTAGGGTATTTTGTCCAAGGGTATTTTGTCCAAGGGTATTTTGTCCTAGGGTATTTTGTCCAAGGGTATTTTGTCCTAGGGTTAATTGTCCAAGGGTATTTTGTCCTAGGGTAAATTATCCAAGGGTATTTTGTCCTAGGGTAAATTGTCTGAGGGTATTTTGTCCTAGGGTATTTTGGTTGGTTGGTTGGTTGGTTGGTTGGTTGGTTGGTTGGTTGGTTGGTTGGTTGGTTGGTTGGTTGGTTGGTTGGTTGGTTGGTTGGTTGGTTGGTTGGTTGGTTGGTTGGTTGGTTGGTTGGTTGGTTGGTTGGTTGGTTGGTTGGTTGGTTGGTTGGTTGGTTGGTTGGTTGGTTGGTTGGTTGGTTGGTTGGTTGGTTGGTTGGTTGGTTGGTATTTTGGGGCAATTGACACATTATATTTTTAATTTTATTATATCAATAGGAAACTTTTTATGCAACATGAAAATTATTGTACCCTGTCCCTTTAATAATAATAATATTAATACTGTACTGCATGTGTGCAAAATGTTTGCATGATATAGGTATAATTTTTATCATTCTACGAAATACCTAAGATGCTGTTATATATTATAATACATGGTAAATTGTCTGAGGGTATTCTGTCCAAGAGTATTTCGTCTAAGGGTATTTTGTCCAAGGGTATTTCGTCCAAGGGTATTTTGTCCATGGGTATTTTGTCTGAGGGTATTTTATCTGAGGGTATTTTGTCCAAGGGTATTTTGTCCTAGGGTATTTTTTCCAAGGGTATTTTGTCCAAGGGTATTTTGTCCTAGGGTATTTTGTCCAAGGGTATTTTGTCCAAGGGTATTTTGTCCTAGGGTTAATTGTCCAAGGGTATTTTGTCCTAGGGTAAATTATCCAAGGGTATTTTGTCCTAGGGTAAATTGTCTGAGGGTATTTTGTCCTAGGGTAAATTGTCTGAGGGTATTTTGTCCTAGGGTATTTTGGTTGGTTGGTTGGTTGGTTGGTTGGTTGGTTGGTTGGTTGGTTGGTTGGTTGGTTGGTTGGTTGGTTGGTTGGTTGGTTGGTTGGTTGGTTGGTTAGTTGGTTGGTTGGTTGGTTGGTTGGTTGGTTGGTTGGTTGGTTGGTTGGTTGGTTGGTTGGTTGGTTGGTTGGTTGGTTGGTTGGTTGGTTGGTTGGTTGGTTGGTTGGTTGGTTGGTTGATTGGTTGGTTGGTTGGTTGGTTGGTTGGTTGGTTGGTTGGTTGGTTGGTATTTTGGGGCAATTGACACATTATATTTTTAATTTTATTATATCAATAGGAAACTTTTTATGCAACATGAAAATTATTGTACCCTGTCCCTTTAATAATAATAATATTAATACTGTACTGCATGTGTGCAAAATGTTTGCATGATATAGGTATAATTTTTATCATTCTACGAAATACCTAAGATGCTGTTATATATTATAATACATGGTAAATTGTCTGAGGGTATTCTGTCCAAGAGTATTTCGTCTAAGGGTATTTTGTCCAAGGGTATTTCGTCCAAGGGTATTTTGTCCATGGGTATTTTGTCTGAGGGTATTTTATCCAAGGGTATTTTGTCCTAGGGTATTTTGTCCAAGGGTATTTTGTCCAAGGGTATTTTGTCCTAGGGTATTTTGTCCAAGGGTATTTTGTCCTAGGGTTAATTGTCCAAGGGTATTTTGTCCTAGGGTAAATTATCCAAGGGTATTTTGTCCTAGGGTAAATTGTCTGAGGGTATTTTGTCCTAGGGTATTTTGGTTGGTTGGTTGGTTGGTTGGTTGGTTGGTTGGTTGGTTGGTTGGTTGGTTGGTTGGTTGGTTGGTTGGTTGGTTGGTTGGTTGGTTGGTTGGTTGGTTGGTTGGTTGGTTGGTTGGTTGGTTGGTTGGTTGGTATTTTGGGGCAATTGACACATTATATTTTTATTTTTATTATATCAATAGGAAACTTTTTATGCAACATGAAAATTATTGTACCCTGTCCCTTTAATAATAATAATATTAATACTGTACTGCATGTGTGCAAAATGTTTGCATGATATAGGTATAATTTTTATCATTCTACGAAATACCTAAGATGCTGTTATATATTATAATACATGGTAAATTGTCTGAGGGTATTCTGTCCAAGAGTATTTCGTCTAAGGGTATTTTGTCCAAGGGTATTTCGTCCAAGGGTATTTTGTCCATGGGTATTTTGTCTGAGGGTATTTTATCTGAGGGTATTTTGTCCAAGGGTATTTTGTCCTAGGGTATTTTGTCCAAGGGTATTTTGTCCAAGGGTATTTTGTCCTAGGGTATTTTGTCCAAGGGTATTATGTCCTAGGGTTAATTGTCCAAGGGTATTTTGTCCTAGGGTAAATTATCCAAGGGTATTTTGTCCTAGGGTAAATTGTCTGAGGGTATTTTGTCCTAGGGTATTTTGGTTGGTTGGTTGGTTGGTTGGTTGGTTGGTTGGTTGGTTGGTTGGTTGGTTGGTTGGTTGGTTGGTTGGTTGGTTGGTTGGTTGGTTGGTTGGTTGGTTGGTTGGTTGGTTGGTTGGTTGGTTGGTTGGTTGGTTGGTTGGTTGGTTGGTTGGTTGGTTGGTTGGTTGGTTGGTTGGTTGGTTGGTTGGTTGGTTGGTATTTTGGGGCAATTGACACATTATATTTTTATTTTTATTATATCAATAGGAAACTTTTTATGCAACATGAAAATTATTGTACCCTGTCCCTTTAATAATAATAATATTAATACTGTACTGCATGTGTGCAAAATGTTTGCATGATATAGGTATAATTTTTATCATTCTACGAAATACCTAAGATGCTGTTATATATTATAATACATGGTAAATTGTCTGAGGGTATTCTGTCCAAGAGTATTTCGTCTAAGGGTATTTTGTCCAAGGGTATTTCGTCCAAGGGTATTTTGTCCATGGGTATTTTGTCTGAGGGTATTTTATCTGAGGGTATTTTGTCCAAGGGTATTTTGTCCTAGGGTATTTTTTCCAAGGGTATTTTGTCCAAGGGTATTTTGTCCTAGGGTATTTTGTCCAAGGGTATTTTGTCCAAGGGTATTTTGTCCTAGGGTTAATTGTCCAAGGGTATTTTGTCCTAGGGTAAATTATCCAAGGGTATTTTGTCCTAGGGTAAATTGTCTGAGGGTATTTTGTCCTAGGGTAAATTGTCTGAGGGTATTTTGTCCTAGGGTATTTTGGTTGGTTGGTTGGTTGGTTGGTTGGTTGGTTGGTTGGTTGGTTGGTTGGTTGGTTGGTTGGTTGGTTGGTTGGTTGGTTAGTTGGTTGGTTGGTTGGTTGGTTGGTTGGTTGGTTGGTTGGTTGGTTGGTTGGTTGGTTGGTTGGTTGGTTGGTTGGTTGGTTGGTTGGTTGGTTGGTTGGTTGGTTGGTTGGTTGGTTGGTTGGTTGGTTGGTTGGTTGGTTGGTTGGTTGGTTGGTTGGTTGGTTGGTTGGTTGGTTGGTTGGTTGGTTGGTTGGTATTTTGGGGCAATTGACACATTATATTTTTAATTTTATTATATCAATAGGAAACTTTTTATGCAACATGAAAATTATTGTACCCTGTCCCTTTAATAATAATAATATTAATACTGTACTGCATGTGTGCAAAATGTTTGCATGATATAGGTATAATTTTTATCATTCTACGAAATACCTAAGATGCTGTTATATATTATAATACATGGTAAATTGTCTGAGGGTATTCTGTCCAAGAGTATTTCGTCTAAGGGTATTTTGTCCAAGGGTATTTCGTCCAAGGGTATTTTGTCCATGGGTATTTTGTCTGAGGGTATTTTGTCCAAGGGTATTTTGTCCTAGGGTATTTTGTCCAAGGGTATTTTGTCCAAGGGTATTTTGTCCTAGGGTATTTTGTCCAAGGGTATTTTGTCCTAGGGTTAATTGTCCAAGGGTATTTTGTCCTAGGGTAAATTATCCAAGGGTATTTTGTCCTAGGGTAAATTGTCTGAGGGTATTTTGTCCTAGGGTATTTTGTCTGAGGGTATTTTGTCCTAGGGTAAATTGTCTGAGGGTATTTTGTCCTAGGGTATTTTGGTTGGTTGGTTGGTTGGTTGGTTGGTTGGTTGGTTGGTTGGTTGGTTGGTTGGTTGGTTGGTTGGTTGGTTGGTTGGTTAGTTGGTTGGTTGGTTGGTTGGTTGGTTGGTTGGTTGGTTGGTTGGTTGGTTGGTTGGTTGGTTGGTTGGTTGGTTGGTTGGTTGGTTGGTTGGTTGGTTGGTTGGTTGGTTGGTTGGTTGGTTGGTTGGTTGGTTGGTTGGTTGGTTGGTTGGTTGGTTGGTTGGTTGGTTGGTTGGTTGGTTGGTATTTTGGGGCAATTGACACATTATATTTTTAATTTTATTATATCAATAGGAAACTTTTTATGCAACATGAAAATTATTGTACCCTGTCCCTTTAATAATAATAATATTAATACTGTACTGCATGTGTGCAAAATGTTTGCATGATATAGGTATAATTTTTATCATTCTACGAAATACCTAAGATGCTGTTATATATTATAATACATGGTAAATTGTCTGAGGGTATTCTGTCCAAGAGTATTTCGTCTAAGGGTATTTTGTCCAAGGGTATTTCGTCCAAGGGTATTTTGTCCATGGGTATTTTGTCTGAGGGTATTTTGTCCAAGGGTATTTTGTCCTAGGGTATTTTGTCCAAGGGTATTTTGTCCAAGGTATTTTGTCCTAGGGTATTTTGTCCAAGGGTATTTTGTCCTAGGGTTAATTGTCCAAGGGTATTTTGTCCTAGGGTAAATTATCCAAGGGTATTTTGTCCTAGGGTAAATTGTCTGAGGGTATTTTGTCCTAGGGTATTTTGGTTGGTTGGTTGGTTGGTTGGTTGGTTGGTTGGTTGGTTGGTTGGTTGGTTGGTTGGTTGGTTGGTTGGTTGGTTGGTTGGTTGGTTGGTTGGTTGGTTGGTTGGTTGGTTGGTTGGTTGGTTGGTTGGTTGGTTGGTTGGTTGGTTGGTTGGTTGGTTGGTTGGTTGGTTGGTTGGTTGGTTGGTTGGTTGGTTGGTTGGTTGGTTGGTTGGTTGGTTGGTTGGTTGGTTGGTTGGTTGGTTGGTTGGTTGGTTGGTTGGTTGGTTGGTTGGTTGGTTGGTTGGTTGGTTGGTTGGTTGGTTGGTTGGTTGGTTGGTTGGTATTTTGGGGCAATTGACACATTATATTTTTAATTTTATTATATCAATAGGAAACTTTTTATGCAACATGAAAATTATTGTACCCTGTCCCTTTAATAATAATAATATTAATACTGTACTGCATGTGTGCAAAATGTTTGCATGATATAGGTATAATTTTTATCATTCTACGAAATACCTAAGATGCTGTTATATATTATAATACATGGTAAATTGTCTGAGGGTATTCTGTCCAAGAGTATTTCGTCTAAGGGTATTTTGTCCAAGGGTATTTCGTCCAAGGGTATTTTGTCCATGGGTATTTTGTCTGAGGGTATTTTATCTGAGGGTATTTTGTCCAAGGGTATTTTGTCCTAGGGTATTTTGTCCAAGGGTATTTTGTCCAAGGGTATTTTGTCCTAGGGTATTTTGTCCAAGGGTATTTTGTCCTAGGGTTAATTGTCCAAGGGTATTTTGTCCTAGGGTAAATTATCCAAGGGTATTTTGTCCTAGGGTAAATTGTCTGAGGGTATTTTGTCCTAGGGTAAATTGTCTGAGGGTATTTTGGTTGGTTGGTTGGTTGGTTGGTTGGTTGGTTGGTTGGTTGGTTGGTTGGTTGGTTGGTTGGTTGGTTGGTTGGTTGGTTGGTTGGTTGGTTGGTTGGTTGGTTGGTTGGTTGGTTGGTTGGTTGGTTGGTTGGTTGGTTGGTTGGTTGGTTGGTTGGTTGGTTGGTTGGATGGTTGGTTGGTTGGTTGGTTGGTTGGTTGGTTGGTTGGTTGGTTGGTTGGTTGGTTGGTTGGTTGGTTGGTTGGTTGGTTGGTTGGTTGGTTGGTTGGTTGGTTGGTTGGTTGGTTGGTTGGTTGGTTGGTTGGTTGGTTGGTTGGTTGGTTGGTTGGTTGGTTGGTTGGTTGGTTGGTTGGTTGGTTGGTTGGTTGGTTGGTTGGTTGGTTGGTTGGTTGGTATTTTGGGGCAATTGACACATTATATTTTTAATTTTATTATATCAATAGGAAACTTTTTATGCAACATGAAAATTATTGTACCCTGTCCCTTTAATAATAATAATATTAATACTGTACTGCATGTGTGCAAAATGTTTGCATGATATAGGTATAATTTTTATCATTCTACGAAATACCTAAGATGCTGTTATATATTATAATACATGGTAAATTGTCTGAGGGTATTCTGTCCAAGAGTATTTCGTCTAAGGGTATTTTGTCCAAGGGTATTTCGTCCAAGGGTATTTTGTCCATGGGTATTTTGTCTGAGGGTATTTTGTCCAAGGGTATTTTGTCCAAGGGTATTTTGTCCAAGGGTATTTTGTCCTAGGGTATTTTGTCCAAGGGTATTTTGTCCTAGGGTTAATTGTCCAAGGGTATTTTGTCCTAGGGTAAATTATCCAAGGGTATTTTGTCCTAGGGTAAATTGTCTGAGGGTATTTTGTCCTAGGGTATTTTGGTTGGTTGGTTGGTTGGTTGGTTGGTTGGTTGGTTGGTTGGTTGGTTGGTTGGTTGGTTGGTTGGTTGGTTGGTTGGTTGGTTGGTTGGTTGGTTGGTTGGTTGGTTGGTTGGTTGTTTGGTTGGTTGGTTGGTTGGTTGGTTGGTTGGTTGGTTGGTTGGTTGGTTGGTTGGTTGGTTGGTTGGTTGGTTGGTTGGTTGGTTGGTTGGTTGGTTGGTTGGTTGGTTGGTTGGTTGGTTGGTTGGTTGGTTGGTTGGTTGGTTGGTTGGTTGGTTGGTTGGTTGGTTGGTTGGTTGGTTGGTTGGTTGGTTGGTTGGTTGGTTGGTTGGTTGGTTGGTTGGTTGGTTGGTTGGTTGGTTGGTATTTTGGGGCAATTGACACATTATATTTTTAATTTTATTATATCAATAGGAAACTTTTTATGCAACATGAAAATTATTGTACCCTGTCCCTTTAATAATAATAATATTAATACTGTACTGCATGTGTGCAAAATGTTTGCATGATATAGGTATAATTTTTATCATTCTACGAAATACCTAAGATGCTGTTATATATTATAATACATGGTAAATTGTCTGAGGGTATTCTGTCCAAGAGTATTTCGTCTAAGGGTATTTTGTCCAAGGGTATTTCGTCCAAGGGTATTTTGTCCATGGGTATTTTGTCTGAGGGTATTTTATCTGAGGGTATTTTGTCCAAGGGTATTTTGTCCTAGGGTATTTTGTCCAAGGGTATTTTGTCCAAGGGTATTTTGTCCAAGGGTATTTTGTCCTAGGGTTAATTGTCCAAGGGTATTTTGTCCTAGGGTAAATTATCCAAGGGTATTTTGTCCTAGGGTAAATTGTCTGAGGGTATTTTGTCCTAGGGTAAATTGTCTGAGGGTATTTTGGTTGGTTGGTTGGTTGGTTGGTTGGTTGGTTGGTTGGTTGGTTGGTTGGTTGGTTGGTTGGTTGGTTGGTTGGTTGGTTGGTTGGTTGGTTGGTTGGTTGGTTGGTTGGTTGGTTGGTTGGTTGGTTGGTTGGTTGGTTGGTTGGTTGGTTGGTTGGTTGGTTGGTTGGTTGGTTGGTTGGTTGGTATTTTGGGGCAATTGACACATTATATTTTTAATTTTATTATATCAATAGGAAACTTTTTATGCAACATGAAAATTATTGTACCCTGTCCCTTTAATAATAATAATATTAATACTGTACTGCATGTGTGCAAAATGTTTGCATGATATAGGTATAATTTTTATCATTCTACGAAATACCTAAGATGCTGTTATATATTATAATACATGGTAAATTGTCTGAGGGTATTCTGTCCAAGAGTATTTCGTCTAAGGGTATTTTGTCCAAGGGTATTTCGTCCAAGGGTATTTTGTCCATGGGTATTTTGTCTGAGGGTATTTTATCTGAGGGTATTTTGTCCAAGGGTATTTTGTCCTAGGGTATTTTTTCCAAGGGTATTTTGTCCAAGGGTATTTTGTCCTAGGGTATTTTGTCCAAGGGTATTTTGTCCAAGGGTATTTTGTCCTAGGGTTAATTGTCCAAGGGTATTTTGTCCTAGGGTAAATTATCCAAGGGTATTTTGTCCTAGGGTAAATTGTCTGAGGGTATTTTGTCCTAGGGTAAATTGTCTGAGGGTATTTTGTCCTAGGGTATTTTGGTTGGTTGGTTGGTTGGTTGGTTGGTTGGTTGGTTGGTTGGTTGGTTGGTTGGTTGGTTGGTTGGTTGGTTGGTTGGTTGGTTAGTTGGTTGGTTGGTTGGTTGGTTGGTTGGTTGGTTGGTTGGTTGGTTGGTTGGTTGGTTGGTTGGTTGGTTGGTTGGTTGGTTGGTTGGTTGGTTGGTTGGTTGGTTGGTTGGTTGGTTGGTTGGTTGGTTGGTATTTTGGGGCAATTGACACATTATATTTTTAATTTTATTATATCAATAGGAAACTTTTTATGCAACATGAAAATTATTGTACCCTGTCCCTTTAATAATAATAATATTAATACTGTACTGCATGTGTGCAAAATGTTTGCATGATATAGGTATAATTTTTATCATTCTACGAAATACCTAAGATGCTGTTATATATTATAATACATGGTAAATTGTCTGAGGGTATTCTGTCCAAGAGTATTTCGTCTAAGGGTATTTTGTCCAAGGGTATTTCGTCCAAGGGTATTTTGTCCATGGGTATTTTGTCTGAGGGTATTTTATCCAAGGGTATTTTGTCCTAGGGTATTTTGTCCAAGGGTATTTTGTCCAAGGGTATTTTGTCCTAGGGTATTTTGTCCAAGGGTATTTTGTCCTAGGGTTAATTGTCCAAGGGTATTTTGTCCTAGGGTAAATTATCCAAGGGTATTTTGTCCTAGGGTAAATTGTCTGAGGGTATTTTGTCCTAGGGTATTTTGGTTGGTTGGTTGGTTGGTTGGTTGGTTGGTTGGTTGGTTGGTTGGTTGGTTGGTTGGTTGGTTGGTTGGTTGGTTGGTTGGTTGGTTGGTTGGTTGGTTGGTTGGTTGGTTGGTATTTTGGGGCAATTGACACATTATATTTTTAATTTTATTATATCAATAGGAAACTTTTTATGCAACATGAAAATTATTGTACCCTGTCCCTTTAATAATAATAATATTAATACTGTACTGCATGTGTGCAAAATGTTTGCATGATATAGGTATAATTTTTATCATTCTACGAAATACCTAAGATGCTGTTATATATTATAATACATGGTAAATTGTCTGAGGGTATTCTGTCCAAGAGTATTTCGTCTAAGGGTATTTTGTCCAAGGGTATTTCGTCCAAGGGTATTTTGTCCATGGGTATTTTGTCTGAGGGTATTTTATCTGAGGGTATTTTGTCCAAGGGTATTTTGTCCTAGGGTATTTTGTCCAAGGGTATTTTGTCCAAGGGTATTTTGTCCTAGGGTATTTTGTCCAAGGGTATTTTGTCCTAGGGTTAATTGTCCAAGGGTATTTTGTCCTAGGGTAAATTATCCAAGGGTATTTTGTCCTAGGGTAAATTGTCTGAGGGTATTTTGTCCTAGGGTATTTTGGTTGGTTGGTTGGTTGGTTGGTTGGTTGGTTGGTTGGTTGGTTGGTTGGTTGGTTGGTTGGTTGGTTGGTTGGTTGGTTGGTTGGTTGGTTGGTTGGTTGGTTGGTTGGTTGGTTGGTTGGTTGGTTGGTTGGTTGGTTGGTTGGTTGGTTGGTTGGTTGGTTGGTTGGTTGGTTGGTATTTTGGGGCAATTGACACATTATATTTTTAATTTTATTATATCAATAGGAAACTTTTTATGCAACATGAAAATTATTGTACCCTGTCCCTTTAATAATAATAATATTAATACTGTACTGCATGTGTGCAAAATGTTTGCATGATATAGGTATAATTTTTATCATTCTACGAAATACCTAAGATGCTGTTATATATTATAATACATGGTAAATTGTCTGAGGGTATTCTGTCCAAGAGTATTTCGTCTAAGGGTATTTTGTCCAAGGGTATTTCGTCCAAGGGTATTTTGTCCATGGGTATTTTGTCTGAGGGTATTTTATCTGAGGGTATTTTGTCCAAGGGTATTTTGTCCTAGGGTATTTTGTCCAAGGGTATTTTGTCCAAGGGTATTTTGTCCTAGGGTATTTTGTCCAAGGGTATTTTGTCCTAGGGTTAATTGTCCAAGGGTATTTTGTCCTAGGGTAAATTATCCAAGGGTATTTTGTCCTAGGGTAAATTGTCTGAGGGTATTTTGTCCTAGGGTATTTTGGTTGGTTGGTTGGTTGGTTGGTTGGTTGGTTGGTTGGTTGGTTGGTTGGTTGGTTGGTTGGTTGGTTGGTTGGTTGGTTGGTTGGTTGGTTGGTTGGTTGGTTGGTTGGTTGGTTGGTTGGTTGGTTGGTTGGTTGGTTGGTTGGTTGGTTGGTTGGTTGGTTGGTATTTTGGGGCAATTGACACATTATATTTTTAATTTTATTATATCAATAGGAAACTTTTTATGCAACATGAAAATTATTGTACCCTGTCCCTTTAATAATAATAATATTAATACTGTACTGCATGTGTGCAAAATGTTTGCATGATATAGGTATAATTTTTATCATTCTACGAAATACCTAAGATGCTGTTATATATTATAATACATGGTAAATTGTCTGAGGGTATTCTGTCCAAGAGTATTTCGTCTAAGGGTATTTTGTCCAAGGGTATTTCGTCCAAGGGTATTTTGTCCATGGGTATTTTGTCTGAGGGTATTTTATCTGAGGGTATTTTGTCCAAGGGTATTTTGTCCTAGGGTATTTTTTCCAAGGGTATTTTGTCCAAGGGTATTTTGTCCTAGGGTATTTTGTCCAAGGGTATTTTGTCCAAGGGTATTTTGTCCTAGGGTTAATTGTCCAAGGGTATTTTGTCCTAGGGTAAATTATCCAAGGGTATTTTGTCCTAGGGTAAATTGTCTGAGGGTATTTTGTCCTAGGGTAAATTGTCTGAGGGTATTTTGTCCTAGGGTATTTTGGTTGGTTGGTTGGTTGGTTGGTTGGTTGGTTGGTTGGTTGGTTGGTTGGTTGGTTGGTTGGTTGGTTGGTTGGTTGGTTGGTTGGTTGGTTGGTTGGTTAGTTGGTTGGTTGGTTGGTTGGTTGGTTGGTTGGTTGGTTGGTTGGTTGGTTGGTTGGTTGGTTGGTTGGTTGGTTGGTTGGTTGGTTGGTTGGTTGGTTGGTTGGTTGGTTGGTTGGTTGGTTGGTTGGTTGGTTGGTTGGTTGGTTGGTTGGTTGGTATTTTGGGGCAATTGACACATTATATTTTTAATTTTATTATATCAATAGGAAACTTTTTATGCAACATGAAAATTATTGTACCCTGTCCCTTTAATAATAATAATATTAATACTGTACTGCATGTGTGCAAAATGTTTGCATGATATAGGTATAATTTTTATCATTCTACGAAATACCTAAGATGCTGTTATATATTATAATACATGGTAAATTGTCTGAGGGTATTCTGTCCAAGAGTATTTCGTCTAAGGGTATTTTGTCCATGGGTATTTTGTCTGAGGGTATTTTGTCCAAGGGTATTTTGTCCTAGGGTATTTTGTCCAAGGGTATTTTGTCCAAGGGTATTTTGTCCTAGGGTATTTTGTCCAAGGGTATTTTGTCCTAGGGTTAATTGTCCAAGGGTATTTTGTCCTAGGGTAAATTATCCAAGGGTATTTTGTCCTAGGGTAAATTGTCTGAGGGTATTTTGTCCTAGGGTATTTTGGTTGGTTGGTTGGTTGGTTGGTTGGTTGGTTGGTTGGTTGGTTGGTTGGTTGGTTGGTTGGTTGGTTGGTTGGTTGGTTGGTTGGTTGGTTGGTTGGTTGGTTGGTTGGTTGGTTGGTTGGTTGGTTGGTTGGTTGGTTGGTTGGTTGGTTGGTTGGTTGGTTGGTTGGTTGGTTGGTTGGTTGGTTGGTTGGTTGGTTGGTTGGTTGGTTGGTTGGTTGGTTGGTTGGTTGGTTGGTTGGTTGGTTGGTTGGTTGGTTGGTTGGTTGGTTGGTTGGTTGGTTGGTTGGTATTTTGGGGCAATTGACACATTATATTTTTAATTTTATTATATCAATAGGAAACTTTTTATGCAACATGAAAATTATTGTACCCTGTCCCTTTAATAATAATAATATTAATACTGTACTGCATGTGTGCAAAATGTTTGCATGATATAGGTATAATTTTTATCATTCTACGAAATACCTAAGATGCTGTTATATATTATAATACATGGTAAATTGTCTGAGGGTATTCTGTCCAAGAGTATTTCGTCTAAGGGTATTTTGTCCAAGGGTATTTCGTCCAAGGGTATTTTGTCCATGGGTATTTTGTCTGAGGGTATTTTATCTGAGGGTATTTTGTCCAAGGGTATTTTGTCCTAGGGTATTTTGTCCAAGGGTATTTTGTCCAAGGGTATTTTGTCCTAGGGTATTTTGTCCAAGGGTATTTTGTCCTAGGGTTAATTGTCCAAGGGTATTTTGTCCTAGGGTAAATTATCCAAGGGTATTTTGTCCTAGGGTAAATTGTCTGAGGGTATTTTGTCCTAGGGTAAATTGTCTGAGGGTATTTTGGTTGGTTGGTTGGTTGGTTGGTTGGTTGGTTGGTTGGTTGGTTGGTTGGTTGGTTGGTTGGTTGGTTGGTTGGTTGGTTGGTTGGTTGGTTGGTTGGTTGGTTGGTTGGTTGGTTGGTTGGTTGGTTGGTTGGTTGGTTGGTTGGTTGGTTGGTTGGTTGGTTGGTTGGTTGGTTGGTTGGTTGGTTGGTTGGTTGGTTGGTTGGTTGGTTGGTTGGTTGGTTGGTTGGTTGGTTGGTTGGTTGGTTGGTTGGTTGGTTGGTTGGTTGGTTGGTTGGTTGGTTGGTTGGTTGGTTGGTTGGTTGGTTGGTTGGTTGGTTGGTTGGTTGGTTGGTTGGTTGGTTGGTTGGTTGGTTGGTTGGTTGGTTGGTTGGTTGGTTGGTTGGTTGGTTGGTTGGTTGGTTGGTTGGTTGGTTGGTTGGTTGGTTGGTTGGTTGGTTGGTTGGTATTTTGGGGCAATTGACACATTATATTTTTAATTTTATTATATCAATAGGAAACTTTTTATGCAACATGAAAATTATTGTACCCTGTCCCTTTAATAATAATAATATTAATACTGTACTGCATGTGTGCAAAATGTTTGCATGATATAGGTATAATTTTTATCATTCTACGAAATACCTAAGATGCTGTTATATATTATAATACATGGTAAATTGTCTGAGGGTATTCTGTCCAAGAGTATTTCGTCTAAGGGTATTTTGTCCAAGGGTATTTCGTCCAAGGGTATTTTGTCTGAGGGTATTTTATCTGAGGGTATTTTGTCCAAGGGTATTTTGTCCTAGGGTATTTTGTCCAAGGGTATTTTGTCCAAGGGTATTTTGTCCAAGGGTATTTTGTCCTAGGGTTAATTGTCCAAGGGTATTTTGTCCTAGGGTAAATTATCCAAGGGTATTTTGTCCTAGGGTAAATTGTCTGAGGGTATTTTGTCCTAGGGTAAATTGTCTGAGGGTATTTTGGTTGGTTGGTTGGTTGGTTGGTTGGTTGGTTGGTTGGTTGGTTGGTTGGTTGGTTGGTTAGTTGGTTGGTTGGTTGGTTGGTTGGTTGGTTGGTTGGTTGGTTGGTTGGTTGGTTGGTTGGTTGGTTGGTTGGTTGGTTGGTTGGTTGGTTGGTTGGTTGGTTGGTTGGTTGGTTGGTTGGTTGGTATTTTGGGGCAATTGACACATTATATTTTTAATTTTATTATATCAATAGGAAACTTTTTATGCAACATGAAAATTATTGTACCCTGTCCCTTTAATAATAATAATATTAATACTGTACTGCATGTGTGCAAAATGTTTGCATGATATAGGTATAATTTTTATCATTCTACGAAATACCTAAGATGCTGTTATATATTATAATACATGGTAAATTGTCTGAGGGTATTCTGTCCAAGAGTATTTCGTCTAAGGGTATTTTGTCCAAGGGTATTTCGTCCAAGGGTATTTTGTCCATGGGTATTTTGTCTGAGGGTATTTTGTCCAAGGGTATTTTGTCCAAGGGTATTTTGTCCAAGGGTATTTTGTCCTAGGGTATTTTGTCCAAGGGTATTTTGTCCTAGGGTTAATTGTCCAAGGGTATTTTGTCCTAGGGTAAATTATCCAAGGGTATTTTGTCCTAGGGTAAATTGTCTGAGGGTATTTTGTCCTAGGGTATTTTGGTTGGTTGGTTGGTTGGTTGGTTGGTTGGTTGGTTGGTTGGTTGGTTGGTTGGTTGGTTGGTTGGTTGGTTGGTTGGTTGGTTGGTTGGTTGGTTGGTTGGTTGGTTGGTTGGTTGGTTGGTTGGTTGGTTGGTTGGTTGGTTGGTTGGTTGGTTGGTTGGTTGGTTGGTTGGTTGGTTGGTTGGTTGGTTGGTTGGTTGGTTGGTTGGTTGGTTGGTTGGTTGGTTGGTTGGTTGGTTGGTTGGTTGGTTGGTTGGTTGGTTGGTTGGTTGGTTGGTTGGTTGGTTGGTTGGTTGGTTGGTTGGTTGGTTGGTTGGTTGGTTGGTTGGTTGGTTGGTTGGTTGGTTGGTTGGTTGGTTGGTTGGTTGGTTGGTTGGTTGGTTGGTTGGTTGGTTGGTTGGTTGGTTGGTTGGTTGGTTGGTTGGTTGGTTGGTTGGTTGGTTGGTTGGTATTTTGGGGCAATTGACACATTATATTTTTAATTTTATTATATCAATAGGAAACTTTTTATGCAACATGAAAATTATTGTACCCTGTCCCTTTAATAATAATAATATTAATACTGTACTGCATGTGTGCAAAATGTTTGCATGATATAGGTATAATTTTTATCATTCTACGAAATACCTAAGATGCTGTTATATATTATAATACATGGTAAATTGTCTGAGGGTATTCTGTCCAAGAGTATTTCGTCTAAGGGTATTTTGTCCAAGGGTATTTCGTCCAAGGGTATTTTGTCC
>CATKWE010000018.1:0-12500 GCA_949825025.1 Siphlonurus alternatus
CAACCAACCAACCAAAATACCCTAGGACAAAATACCCTTGGATAATTTACCCTAGGACAAAATACCCTTGGACAATTAACCCTAGGACAAAATACCCTTGGACAAAATACCCTAGGACAAAATACCCTTGGACAAAATACCCTTGGACAAAATACCCTAGGACAAAATACCCTTGGACAAAATACCCTCAGATAAAATACCCTCAGACAAAATACCCATGGACAAAATACCCTTGGACGAAATACCCTTGGACAAAATACCCTTAGACGAAATACTCTTGGACAGAATACCCTCAGACAATTTACCATGTATTATAATATATAACAGCATCTTAGGTATTTCGTAGAATGATAAAAATTATACCTATATCATGCAAACATTTTGCACACATGCAGTACAGTATTAATATTATTATTATTAAAGGGACAGGGTACAATAATTTTCATGTTGCATAAAAAGTTTCCTATTGATATAATAAAATTAAAAATATAATGTGTCAATTGCCCCAAAATACCAACCAACCAACCAACCAACCAACCAACCAACCAACCAACCAACCAACCAACCAACCAACCAACCAACCAACCAACCAACCAACCAACCAACCAACCAACCAACCAACCAACCAACCAACCAACCAACCAACCAACCAACCAACCAACCAACCAACCAACCAACCAACCAACCAACCAACCAACCAACCAACCAACCAACCAACCAACCAACCAACCAACCAACCAACCAACCAACCAACCAACCAACCAACCAACCAACCAACCAAAATACCCTAGGACAAAATACCCTAGGACAAAATACCCTCAGACAATTTACCCTAGGACAAAATACCCTTGGATAATTTACCCTAGGACAAAATACCCTTGGACAATTAACCCTAGGACAAAATACCCTTGGACAAAATACCCTAGGACAAAATACCCTTGGACAAAATACCCTTGGACAAAATACCCTAGGACAAAATACCCTTGGACAAAATACCCTCAGATAAAATACCCTCAGACAAAATACCCATGGACAAAATACCCTTGGACGAAATACCCTTGGACAAAATACCCTTAGACGAAATACTCTTGGACAGAATACCCTCAGACAATTTACCATGTATTATAATATATAACAGCATCTTAGGTATTTCGTAGAATGATAAAAATTATACCTATATCATGCAAACATTTTGCACACATGCAGTACAGTATTAATATTATTATTATTAAAGGGACAGGGTACAATAATTTTCATGTTGCATAAAAAGTTTCCTATTGATATAATAAAATTAAAAATATAATGTGTCAATTGCCCCAAAATACCAACCAACCAACCAACCAACCAACCAACCAACCAACCAACCAACCAACCAACCAACCAACCAACCAACCAACCAACCAACCAACCAACCAACCAACCAACCAACCAACCAACCAACCAACCAACCAACCAACCAACCAACCAACCAACCAACCAACCAACCAACCAACCAAAATACCCTAGGACAAAATACCCTCAGACAATTTACCCTAGGACAAAATACCCTTGGATAATTTACCCTAGGACAAAATACCCTTGGACAATTAACCCTAGGACAAAATACCCTTGGACAAAATACCCTAGGACAAAATACCCTTGGACAAAATACCCTTGGACAAAATACCCTAGGACAAAATACCCTTGGACAAAATACCCTCAGATAAAATACCCTCAGACAAAATACCCATGGACAAAATACCCTTGGACGAAATACCCTTGGACAAAATACCCTTAGACGAAATACTCTTGGACAGAATACCCTCAGACAATTTACCATGTATTGTAATATATAACAGCATCTTAGGTATTTCGTAGAATGATAAAAATTATACCTATATCATGCAAACATTTTGCACACATGCAGTACAGTATTAATATTATTATTATTAAAGGGACAGGGTACAATAATTTTCATGTTGCATAAAAAGTTTCCTATTGATATAATAAAATTAAAAATATAATGTGTCAATTGCCCCAAAATACCAACCAACCAACCAACCAACCAACCAACCAACCAACCAACCAACCAACCAACCAACCAACCAACCAACCAACCAACCAACCAACCAACCAACCAACCAACCAACCAACCAACCAACCAACCAACCAACCAACCAACCAACCAACCAACCAACCAACCAACCAACCAACCAACCAACCAACCAACCAACCAACCAACCAACCAACCAACCAACCAACCAACCAACCAACCAACCAACCAACCAACCAACCAACCAACCAACCAACCAACCAACCAACCAACCAACCAACCAACCAACCAACCAACCAACCAACCAACCAACCAACCAACCAACCAACCAACCAACCAACCAAAATACCCTCAGACAATTTACCCTAGGACAAAATACCCTCAGACAATTTACCCTAGGACAAAATACCCTTGGATAATTTACCCTAGGACAAAATACCCTTGGACAATTAACCCTAGGACAAAATACCCTTGGACAAAATACCCTAGGACAAAATACCCTTGGACAAAATACCCTTGGACAAAATACCCTAGGACAAAATACCCTTGGACAAAATACCCTCAGATAAAATACACTCAGACAAAATACCCATGGACAAAATACCCTTGGACGAAATACCCTTGGACAAAATACCCTTAGACGAAATACTCTTGGACAGAATACCCTCAGACAATTTACCATGTATTATAATATATAACAGCATCTTAGGTATTTCGTAGAATGATAAAAATTATACCTATATCATGCAAACATTTTGCACACATGCAGTACAGTATTAATATTATTATTATTAAAGGGACAGGGTACAATAATTTTCATGTTGCATAAAAAGTTTCCTATTGATATAATAAAATTAAAAATATAATGTGTCAATTGCCCCAAAATACCAACCAACCAACCAACCAACCAACCAACCAACCAACCAACCAACCAACCAACCAACCAACCAACCAACCAACCAACCAACCAACCAACCAACCAACCAACCAACCAACCAACCAACCAACCAACCAACCAACCAACCAACCAACCAACCAACCAACCAACCAACCAACCAACCAACCAACCAACCAACCAACCAACCAACCAACCAACCAACCAACCAACCAACCAACCAACCAACCAACCAACCAACCAACCAACCAACCAACCAACCAACCAACCAACCAACCAACCAAAATACCCTAGGACAAAATACCCTCAGACAATTTACCCTAGGACAAAATACCCTTGGATAATTTACCCTAGGACAAAATACCCTTGGACAATTAACCCTAGGACAAAATACCCTTGGACAAAATACCCTAGGACAAAATACCCTTGGACAAAATACCCTTGGACAAAATACCCTAGGACAAAATACCCTTGGACAAAATACCCTCAGATAAAATACCCTCAGACAAAATACCCATGGACAAAATACCCTTGGACGAAATACCCTTGGACAAAATACCCTTAGACGAAATACTCTTGGACAGAATACCCTCAGACAATTTACCATGTATTATAATATATAACAGCATCTTAGGTATTTCGTAGAATGATAAAAATTATACCTATATCATGCAAACATTTTGCACACATGCAGTACAGTATTAATATTATTATTATTAAAGGGACAGGGTACAATAATTTTCATGTTGCATAAAAAGTTTCCTATTGATATAATAAAATTAAAAATATAATGTGTCAATTGCCCCAAAATACCAACCAACCAACCAACCAACCAACCAACCAACCAACCAACCAACCAACCAACCAACCAACCAACCAACCAACCAACCAACCAACCAACCAACCAACCAACCAACCAACCAACCAACCAACCAACCAACCAACCAACCAACCAACCAACCAACCAACCAACCAACCAACCAACCAACCAACCAACCAACCAACCAACCAACCAACCAACCAACCAACCAACCAACCAACCAACCAACCAACCAACCAACCAACCAACCAACCAACCAACCAACCAACCAACCAACCAACCAACCAACCAACCAACCAACCAACCAACCAACCAAAATACCCTCAGACAATTTACCCTAGGACAAAATACCCTCAGACAATTTACCCTAGGACAAAATACCCTTGGATAATTTACCCTAGGACAAAATACCCTTGGACAATTAACCCTAGGACAAAATACCCTTGGACAAAATACCCTAGGACAAAATACCCTTGGACAAAATACCCTTGGACAAAATACCCTAGGACAAAATACCCTTGGACAAAATACCCTCAGATAAAATACCCTCAGACAAAATACCCATGGACAAAATACCCTTGGACGAAATACCCTTGGACAAAATACCCTTAGACGAAATACTCTTGGACAGAATACCCTCAGACAATTTACCATGTATTATAATATATAACAGCATCTTAGGTATTTCGTAGAATGATAAAAATTATACCTATATCATGCAAACATTTTGCACACATGCAGTACAGTATTAATATTATTATTATTAAAGGGACAGGGTACAATAATTTTCATGTTGCATAAAAAGTTTCCTATTGATATAATAAAATTAAAAATATAATGTGTCAATTGCCCCAAAATACCCACCAACCAACCAACCAACCAACCAACCAACCAACCAACCAACCAACCAACCAACCAACCAACCAACCAACCAACCAACCAACCAACCAACCAACCAACCAACCAACCAACCAACCAACCAACCAACCAACCAACCAACCAACCAACCAACCAACCAACCAACCAACCAACCAACCAACCAACCAACCAACCAACCAACCAACCAACCAACCAACCAACCAACCAACCAACCAACCAACCAACCAACCAACCAACCAAACAACCAACCAACCAACCAACCAACCAACCAACCAACCAACCAACCAACCAACCAACCAACCAACCAACCAACCAACCAACCAACCAACCAACCAACCAACCAACCAACCAACCAACCAACCAACCAACCAACCAACCAAAATACCCTAGGACAAAATACCCTCAGACAATTTACCCTAGGACAAAATACCCTTGGATAATTTACCCTAGGACAAAATACCCTTGGACAATTAACCCTAGGACAAAATACCCTTGGACAAAATACCCTAGGACAAAATACCCTTGGACAAAATACCCTTGGACAAAATACCCTAGGACAAAATACCCTTGGACAAAATACCCTCAGACAAAATACCCATGGACAAAATACCCTTGGACGAAATACCCTTGGACAAAATACCCTTAGACGAAATACTCTTGGACAGAATACCCTCAGACAATTTACCATGTATTATAATATATAACAGCATCTTAGGTATTTCGTAGAATGATAAAAATTATACCTATATCATGCAAACATTTTGCACACATGCAGTACAGTATTAATATTATTATTATTAAAGGGACAGGGTACAATAATTTTCATGTTGCATAAAAAGTTTCCTATTGATATAATAAAATTAAAAATATAATGTGTCAATTGCCCCAAAATACCAACCAACCAACCAACCAACCAACCAACCAACCAACCAACCAACCAACCAACCAACCAACCAACCAACCAACCAAAATACCCTAGGACAAAATACCCTCAGACAATTTACCCTAGGACAAAATACCCTTGGATAATTTACCCTAGGACAAAATACCCTTGGACAATTAACCCTAGGACAAAATACCCTTGGACAAAATACCCTAGGACAAAATACCCTTGGACAAAATACCCTTGGACAAAATACCCTAGGACAAAATACCCTTGGACAAAATACCCTCAGACAAAATACCCATGGACAAAATACCCTTGGACGAAATACCCTTGGACAAAATACCCTTAGACGAAATACTCTTGGACAGAATACCCTCAGACAATTTACCATGTATTATAATATATAACAGCATCTTAGGTATTTCGTAGAATGATAAAAATTATACCTATATCATGCAAACATTTTGCACACATGCAGTACAGTATTAATATTATTATTATTAAAGGGACAGGGTACAATAATTTTCATGTTGCATAAAAAGTTTCCTATTGATATAATAAAATTAAAAATATAATGTGTCAATTGCCCCAAAATACCAACCAACCAACCAACCAACCAACCAACCAACCAACCAACCAACCAACCAACCAACCAACCAACCAACCAACCAACCAACCAACCAACCAACCAACCAACCAACCAACCAACCAACCAACCAACCAACCAACCAACCAACCAACCAACCAACCAACCAACCAACCAACCAACCAACCAACCAACCAACCAACCAACCAAAATACCCTAGGACAAAATACCCTCAGACAATTTACCCTAGGACAAAATACCCTCAGACAATTTACCCTAGGACAAAATACCCTTGGATAATTTACCCTAGGACAAAATACCCTTGGACAATTAACCCTAGGACAAAATACCCTTGGACAAAATACCCTAGGACAAAATACCCTTGGACAAAATACCCTTGGAAAAAATACCCTAGGACAAAATACCCTTGGACAAAATACCCTCAGATAAAATACCCTCAGACAAAATACCCATGGACAAAATACCCTTGGACGAAATACCCTTGGACAAAATACCCTTAGACGAAATACTCTTGGACAGAATACCCTCAGACAATTTACCATGTATTATAATATATAACAGCATCTTAGGTATTTCGTAGAATGATAAAAATTATACCTATATCATGCAAACATTTTGCACACATGCAGTACAGTATTAATATTATTATTATTAAAGGGACAGGGTACAATAATTTTCATGTTGCATAAAAAGTTTCCTATTGATATAATAAAATTAAAAATATAATGTGTCAATTGCCCCAAAATACCAACCAACCAACCAACCAACCAACCAACCAACCAACCAACCAACCAACCAACCAACCAACCAACCAACCAACCAACCAACCAACCAACCAACCAACCAACCAACCAACCAACCAACCAACCAACCAACCAACCAACCAACCAACCAACCAACCAACCAAAATACCCTAGGACAAAATACCCTCAGACAATTTACCCTAGGACAAAATACCCTTGGATAATTTACCCTAGGACAAAATACCCTTGGACAATTAACCCTAGGACAAAATAACCTTGGACAAAATACCCTAGGACAAAATACCCTTGGACAAAATACCCTTGGACAAAATACCCTAGGACAAAATACCCTTGGACAAAATACCCTCAGACAAAATACCCATGGACAAAATACCCTTGGACGAAATACCCTTGGACAAAATACCCTTAGACGAAATACTCTTGGACAGAATACCCTCAGACAATTTACCATGTATTATAATATATAACAGCATCTTAGGTATTTCGTAGAATGATAAAAATTATACCTATATCATGCAAACATTTTGCACACATGCAGTACAGTATTAATATTATTATTATTAAAGGGACAGGGTACAATAATTTTCATGTTGCATAAAATGTTTCCTATTGATATAATAAAATTAAAAATATAATGTGTCAATTGCCCCAAAATACCAACCAACCAACCAACCAACCAACCAACCAACCAACCAACCAACCAACCAACCAACCAACCAACCAACCAACCAACCAACCAACCAACCAACCAACCAACCAACCAACCAACCAACCAACCAACCAACCAACCAACCAACCAACCAACCAACCAACCAACCAACCAACCAACCAACCAACCAACCAACCAAAATACCCTAGGACAAAATACCCTCAGACAATTTACCCTAGGACAAAATACCCTCAGACAATTTACCCTAGGACAAAATACCCTTGGATAATTTACCCTAGGACAAAATACCCTTGGACAATTAACCCTAGGACAAAATACCCTTGGACAAAATACCCTAGGACAAAATACCCTTGGACAAAATACCCTTGGAAAAAATACCCTAGGACAAAATACCCTTGGACAAAATACCCTCAGATAAAATACCCTCAGACAAAATACCCATGGACAAAATACCCTTGGACGAAATACCCTTGGACAAAATACCCTTAGACGAAATACTCTTGGACAGAATACCCTCAGACAATTTACCAGACAATTTACCATGTATTATAATATATAACAGCATCTTAGGTATTTCGTAGAATGATAAAAATTATACCTATATCATGCAAACATTTTGCACACATGCAGTACAGTATTAATATTATTATTATTAAAGGGACAGGGTACAATAATTTTCATGTTGCATAAAAAGTTTCCTATTGATATAATAAAATTAAAAATATAATGTGTCAATTGCCCCAAAATACCAACCAACCAACCAACCAACCAACCAACCAACCAACCAACCAACCAACCAACCAACCAACCAACCAACCAACCAACCAACCAACCAACCAACCAACCAACCAACCAACCAACCAACCAACCAACCAACCAACCAAAATACCCTAGGACAAAATACCCTCAGACAATTTACCCTAGGACAAAATACCCTTGGATAATTTACCCTAGGACAAAATACCCTTGGACAATTAACCCTAGGACAAAATACCCTTGGACAAAATACCCTAGGACAAAATACCCTTGGACAAAATACCCTTGGACAAAATACCCTAGGACAAAATACCCTTGGACAAAATACCCTCAGATAAAATACCCTCAGACAAAATACCCATGGACAAAATACCCTTGGACGAAATACCCTTGGACAAAATACCCTTAGACGAAATACTCTTGGACAGAATACCCTCAGACAATTTACCATGTATTATAATATATAACAGCATCTTAGGTATTTCGTAGAATGATAAAAATTATACCTATATCATGCAAACATTTTGCACACATGCAGTACAGTATTAATATTATTATTATTAAAGGGACAGGGTACAATAATTTTCATGTTGCATAAAAAGTTTCCTATTGATATAATAAAATTAAAAATATAATGTGTCAATTGCCCCAAAATACCAACCAACCAACCAACCAACCAACCAACCAACCAACCAACCAACCAACCAACCAACCAACCAACCAACCAACCAACCAACCAACCAACCAACCAACCAACCAACCAACCAACCAACCAACCAACCAACCAACCAACCAACCAACCAACCAACCAACCAACCAACCAACCAACCAACCAACCAACCAACCAACCAACCAACCAACCAACCAACCAACCAACCAACCAACCAACCAACCAACCAACCAACCAACCAACCAACCAACCAACCAACCAACCAACCAACCAACCAACCAACCAACCAACCAACCAACCAACCAACCAACCAACCAACCAACCAAAATACCCTAGGACAAAATACCCTCAGACAATTTACCCTAGGACAAAATACCCTTGGATAATTTACCCTAGGACAAAATACCCTTGGACAATTAACCCTAGGACAAAATACCCTTGGACAAAATACCCTAGGACAAAATACCCTTGGACAAAATACCCTTGGACAAAATACCCTAGGACAAAATACCCTTGGACAAAATACCCTCAGATAAAATACCCTCAGACAAAATACCCATGGACAAAATACCCTTGGACGAAATACCCTTGGACAAAATACCCTTAGACGAAATACTCTTGGACAGAATACCCTCAGACAATTTACCATGTATTATAATATATAACAGCATCTTAGGTATTTCGTAGAATGATAAAAATTATACCTATATCATGCAAACATTTTGCACACATGCAGTACAGTATTAATATTATTATTATTAAAGGGACAGGGTACAATAATTTTCATGTTGCATAAAAAGTTTCCTATTGATATAATAAAATTAAAAATATAATGTGTCAATTATACCAACCAACCAACCAACCAACCAACCAACCAACCAACCAACCAACCAACCAACCAACCAACCAACCAACCAACCAACCAACCAACCAACCAACCAACCAACCAACCAACCAACCAACCAACCAACCAACCAACCAACCAACCAACCAACCAACCAACCAACCAACCAACCAACCAACCAACCAACCAACCAACCAACCAACCAACCAACCAACCAACCAACCAACCAACCAACCAACCAACCAACCAACCAACCAAAATACCCTAGGACAAAATACCCTTGGATAATTTACCCTAGGACAAAATACCCTTGGACAATTAACCCTAGGACAAAATACCCTTGGACAAAATACCCTAGGACAAAATACCCTTGGACAAAATACCCTTGGACAAAATACCCTAGGACAAAATACCCTTGGACAAAATACCCTCAGATAAAATACCCTCAGACAAAATACCCATGGACAAAATACCCTTGGACGAAATACCCTTGGACAAAATACCCTTAGACGAAATACTCTTGGACAGAATACCCTCAGACAATTTACCATGTATTATAATATATAACAGCATCTTAGGTATTTCGTAGAATGATAAAAATTATACCTATATCATGCAAACATTTTGCACACATGCAGTACAGTATTAATATTATTATTATTAAAGGGACAGGGTACAATAATTTTCATGTTGCATAAAAAGTTTCCTATTGATATAATAAAATTAAAAATATAATGTGTCAATTGCCCCAAAATACCAACCAACCAACCAACCAACCAACCAACCAACCAACCAACCAACCAACCAACCAACCAACCAACCAACCAACCAACCAACCAACCAACCAACCAACCAACCAACCAACCAACCAACCAACCAACCAACCAACCAACCAACCAACCAACCAACCAACCAACCAACCAACCATCCAACCAACCAACCAACCAACCAACCAACCAACCAACCAACCAACCAACCAACCAACCAACCAACCAACCAACCAACCAACCAACCAACCAACCAACCAACCAACCAAAATACCCTCAGACAATTTACCCTAGGACAAAATACCCTCAGACAATTTACCCTAGGACAAAATACCCTTGGATAATTTACCCTAGGACAAAATACCCTTGGACAATTAACCCTAGGACAAAATACCCTTGGACAAAATACCCTAGGACAAAATACCCTTGGACAAAATACCCTTGGACAAAATACCCTAGGACAAAATACCCTTGGACAAAATACCCTCAGATAAAATACCCTCAGACAAAATACCCATGGACAAAATACCCTTGGACGAAATACCCTTGGACAAAATACCCTTAGACGAAATACTCTTGGACAGAATACCCTCAGACAATTTACCATGTATTATAATATATAACAGCATCTTAGGTATTTCGTAGAATGATAAAAATTATACCTATATCATGCAAACATTTTGCACACATGCAGTACAGTATTAATATTATTATTATTAAAGGGACAGGGTACAATAATTTTCATGTTGCATAAAAAGTTTCCTATTGATATAATAAAATTAAAAATATAATGTGTCAATTGCCCCAAAATACCAACCAACCAACCAACCAACCAACCAACCAACCAACCAACCAACCAACCAACCAACCAACCAACCAACCAACCAACCAACCAACCAACCAACCAACCAACCAACCAACCAACCAACCAACCAACCAACCAACCAACCAACCAACCAACCAACCAACCAACCAACCAAAATACCCTAGGACAAAATACCCTCAGACAATTTACCCTAGGACAAAATACCCTTGGATAATTTACCCTAGGACAAAATACCCTTGGACAATTAACCCTAGGACAAAATACCCTTGGACAAAATACCCTAGGACAAAATACCCTTGGACAAAATACCCTTGGACAAAATACCCTAGGACAAAATACCCTTGGACAAAATACCCTCAGATAAAATACCCTCAGACAAAATACCCATGGACAAAATACCCTTGGACGAAATACCCTTGGACAAAATACCCTTAGACGAAATACTCTTGGACAGAATACCCTCAGACAATTTACCATGTATTATAATATATAACAGCATCTTAGGTATTTCGTAGAATGATAAAAATTATACCTATATCATGCAAACATTTTGCACACATGCAGTACAGTATTAATATTATTATTATTAAAGGGACAGGGTACAATAATTTTCATGTTGCATAAAAAGTTTCCTATTGATATAATAAAATTAAAAATATAATGTGTCAATTGCCCCAAAATACCAACCAACCAACCAACCAACCAACCAACCAACCAACCAACCAACCAACCAACCAACCAACCAACCAACCAACCAACCAACCAACCAACCAACCAACCAACCAACCAACCAACCAACCAACCAACCAACCAACCAACCAACCAACCAACCAACCAACCAACCAACCAACCAACCAACCAACCAACCAACCAACCATCCAACCAACCAACCAACCAACCAACCAACCAACCAACCAACCAACCAACCAACCAACCAACCAACCAACCAACCAACCAACCAACCAACCAACCAACCAACCAACCAACCAACCAACCAACCAACCAACCAACCAACCAACCAACCAACCAACCAACCAACCAAAATACCCTCAGACAATTTACCCTAGGACAAAATACCCTCAGA
>CATKWE010000018.1:17500-90000 GCA_949825025.1 Siphlonurus alternatus
ATTATAATATATAACAGCATCTTAGGTATTTCGTAGAATGATAAAAATTATACCTATATCATGCAAACATTTTGCACACATGCAGTACAGTATTAATATTATTATTATTAAAGGGACAGGGTACAATAATTTTCATGTTGCATAAAAAGTTTCCTATTGATATAATAAAATTAAAAATATAATGTGTCAATTGCCCCAAAATACCAACCAACCAACCAACCAACCAACCAACCAACCAACCAACCAACCAACCAACCAACCAACCAACCAACCAACCAACCAACCAACCAACCAACCAACCAACCAACCAACCAACCAACCAACCAACCAACCAACCAACCAACCAACCAACCAACCAACCAACCAACCAACCAAAATACCCTAGGACAAAATACCCTCAGACAATTTACCCTAGGACAAAATACCCTTGGATAATTTACCCTAGGACAAAATACCCTTGGACAATTAACCCTAGGACAAAATACCCTTGGACAAAATACCCTAGGACAAAATACCCTTGGACAAAATACCCTTGGACAAAATACCCTAGGACAAAATACCCTTGGACAAAATACCCTCAGATAAAATACCCTCAGACAAAATACCCATGGACAAAATACCCTTGGACGAAATACCCTTGGACAAAATACCCTTAGACGAAATACTCTTGGACAGAATACCCTCAGACAATTTACCATGTATTATAATATATAACAGCATCTTAGGTATTTCGTAGAATGATAAAAATTATACCTATATCATGCAAACATTTTGCACACATGCAGTACAGTATTAATATTATTATTATTAAAGGGACAGGGTACAATAATTTTCATGTTGCATAAAAAGTTTCCTATTGATATAATAAAATTAAAAATATAATGTGTCAATTGCCCCAAAATACCAACCAACCAACCAACCAACCAACCAACCAACCAACCAACCAACCAACCAACCAACCAACCAACCAACCAACCAACCAACCAACCAACCAACCAACCAACCAACCAACCAACCAACCAACCAACCAACCAACCAACCAACCAACCAACCAACCAACCAACCAACCAACCAACCAACCAACCAACCAAACAACCAACCAACCAACCAACCAACCAACCAACCAACCAACCAACCAACCAACCAACCAACCAACCAACCAACCAACCAACCAACCAACCAACCAACCAACCAACCAACCAACCAACCAACCAACCAACCAACCAACCAACCAACCAACCAACCAACCAACCAACCAACCAACCAACCAACCAAAATACCCTAGGACAAAATACCCTCAGACAATTTACCCTAGGACAAAATACCCTTGGATAATTTACCCTAGGACAAAATACCCTTGGACAATTAACCCTAGGACAAAATACCCTTGGACAAAACACCCTAGGACAAAATACCCTTGGACAAAATACCCTTGGACAAAATACCCTAGGACAAAATACCCTTGGACAAAATACCCTCAGACAAAATACCCATGGACAAAATACCCTTGGACGAAATACCCTTGGACAAAATACCCTTAGACGAAATACTCTTGGACAGAATACCCTCAGACAATTTACCATGTATTATAATATATAACAGCATCTTAGGTATTTCGTAGAATGATAAAAATTATACCTATATCATGCAAACATTTTGCACACATGCAGTACAGTATTAATATTATTATTATTAAAGGGACAGGGTACAATAATTTTCATGTTGCATAAAAAGTTTCCTATTGATATAATAAAATTAAAAATATAATGTGTCAATTGCCCCAAAATACCAACCAACCAACCAACCAACCAACCAACCAACCAACCAACCAACCAACCAACCAACCAACCAACCAACCAACCAACCAACCAACCAACCAACCAACCAACCAACCAACCAACCAACCAACCAACCAACCAACCAACCAACCAACCAACCAACCAACCAACCAACCAACCAAAATACCCTAGGACAAAATACCCTCAGACAATTTACCCTAGGACAAAATACCCTCAGACAATTTACCCTAGGACAAAATACCCTTGGATAATTTACCCTAGGACAAAATACCCTTTGACAATTAACCCTAGGACAAAATACCCTTGGACAAAATACCCTAGGACAAAATACCCTTGGACAAAATACCCTTGGAAAAAATACCCTAGGACAAAATACCCTTGGACAAAATACCCTCAGATAAAATACCCTCAGACAAAATACCCATGGACAAAATACCCTTGGACGAAATACCCTTGGACAAAATACCCTTAGACGAAATACTCTTGGACAGAATACCCTCAGACAATTTACCATGTATTATAATATATAACAGCATCTTAGGTATTTCGTAGAATGATAAAAATTATACCTATATCATGCAAACATTTTGCACACATGCAGTACAGTATTAATATTATTATTATTAAAGGGACAGGGTACAATAATTTTCATGTTGCATAAAAAGTTTCCTATTGATATAATAAAATTAAAAATATAATGTGTCAATTGCCCCAAAATACCAACCAACCAACCAACCAACCAACCAACCAACCAACCAACCAACCAACCAACCAACCAACCAACCAACCAACCAACCAACCAACCAACCAACCAACCAACCAACCAACCAACCAACCAACCAACCAACCAACCAACCAACCAACCAACCAACCAACCAACCAACCAACCAACCAACCAACCAACCAACCAACCAACCAACCAACCAACCAACCAACCAACCAACCAACCAACCAACCAACCAACCAACCAACCAACCAACCAACCAACCAACCAACCAACCAACCAACCAACCAACCAAAATACCCTAGGACAAAATACCCTCAGACAATTTACCCTAGGACAAAATACCCTTGGATAATTTACCCTAGGACAAAATACCCTTGGACAATTAACCCTAGGACAAAATACCCTAGGACAAAATACCCTTGGACAAAATACCCTTGGACAAAATACCCTTGGACAAAATACCCTCAGACAAAATACCCATGGACAAAATACCCTTGGACGAAATACCCTTGGACAAAATACCCTTAGACGAAATACTCTTGGACAGAATACCCTCAGACAATTTACCATGTATTATAATATATAACAGCATCTTAGGTATTTCGTAGAATGATAAAAATTATACCTATATCATGCAAACATTTTGCACACATGCAGTACAGTATTAATATTATTATTATTAAAGGGACAGGGTACAATAATTTTCATGTTGCATAAAAAGTTTCCTATTGATATAATAAAATTAAAAATATAATGTGTCAATTGCCCCAAAATACCAACCAACCAACCAACCAACCAACCAACCAACCAACCAACCAACCAACCAACCAACCAACCAACCAACCAACCAACCAACCAACCAACCAACCAACCAACCAACCAACCAACCAACCAACCAACCAACCAACCAAACAACCAACCAACCAACCAACCAACCAACCAACCAACCAACCAACCAACCAACCAACCAACCAACCAACCAACCAACCAACCAACCAAAATACCCAAGGACAAAATACCCTCAGACAATTTACCCTAGGACAAAATACCCTTGGATAATTTACCCTAGGACAAAATACCCTTGGACAATTAACCCTAGGACAAAATACCCTTGGACAAAATACCCTAGGACAAAATACCCTTGGACAAAATACCCTTGGACAAAATACCCTAGGACAAAATACCCTTGGACAAAATACCCTCAGATAAAATACCCTCAGACAAAATACCCATGGACAAAATACCCTTGGACGAAATACCCTTGGACAAAATACCCTTAGACGAAATACTCTTGGACAGAATACCCTCAGACAATTTACCATGTATTATAATATATAACAGCATCTTAGGTATTTCGTAGAATGATAAAAATTATACCTATATCATGCAAACATTTTGCACACATGCAGTACAGTATTAATATTATTATTATTAAAGGGACAGGGTACAATAATTTTCATGTTGCATAAAAAGTTTCCTATTGATATAATAAAATTAAAAATATAATGTGTCAATTGCCCCAAAATACCAACCAACCAACCAACCAACCAACCAACCAACCAACCAACCAACCAACCAACCAACCAACCAACCAACCAACCAACCAACCAACCAACCAACCAACCAACCAACCAACCAACCAACCAACCAACCAACCAACCAACCAACCAACCAACCAACCAACCAACCAACCAACCAACCAACCAACCAACCATCCAACCAACCAACCAACCAACCAACCAACCAACCAACCAACCAACCAACCAACCAACCAACCAACCAACCAACCAACCAACCAACCAACCAACCAACCAACCAACCAACCAACCAACCAACCAACCAACCAACCAACCAACCAACCAAAATTCCCTCAGACAATTTACCCTAGGACAAAATACCCTCAGACAATTTACCCTAGGACAAAATACCCTTGGATAATTTACCCTAGGACAAAATACCCTTGGACAATTAACCCTAGGACAAAATACCCTTGGACAAAATACCCTAGGACAAAATACCCTTGGACAAAATACCCTTGGACAAAATACCCTAGGACAAAATACCCTTGGACAAAATACCCTCAGATAAAATACCCTCAGACAAAATACCCATGGACAAAATACCCTTGGACGAAATACCCTTGGACAAAATACCCTTAGACGAAATACTCTTGGACAGAATACCCTCAGACAATTTACCATGTATTATAATATATAACAGCATCTTAGGTATTTCGTAGAATGATAAAAATTATACCTATATCATGCAAACATTTTGCACACATGCAGTACAGTATTAATATTATTATTATTAAAGGGACAGGGTACAATAATTTTCATGTTGCATAAAAAGTTTCCTATTGATATAATAAAATTAAAAATATAATGTGTCAATTGCCCCAAAATACCAACCAACCAACCAACCACAACCAACCAACCAACCAACCAACCAACCAACCAACCAACCAACCAACCAACCAACCAACCAACCAACCAACCAACCAACCAACCAACCAACCAACCAACCAACCAACCAACCAACCAACCAACCAACCAACCAACCAACCAACCAACCAACCAACCAACCAACCAACCAAAATACCCTAGGACAAAATACCCTCAGACAATTTACCCTAGGACAAAATACCCTTGGATAATTTACCCTAGGACAAAATACCCTTGGACAATTAACCCTAGGACAAAATAACCTTGGACAAAATACCCTAGGACAAAATACCCTTGGACAAAATACCCTTGGACAAAATACCCTAGGACAAAATACCCTTGGACAAAATACCCTCAGACAAAATACCCATGGACAAAATACCCTTGGACGAAATACCCTTGGACAAAATACCCTTAGACGAAATACTCTTGGACAGAATACCCTCAGACAATTTACCATGTATTATAATATATAACAGCATCTTAGGTATTTCGTAGAATGATAAAAATTATACCTATATCATGCAAACATTTTGCACACATGCAGTACAGTATTAATATTATTATTATTAAAGGGACAGGGTACAATAATTTTCATGTTGCATAAAATGTTTCCTATTGATATAATAAAATTAAAAATATAATGTGTCAATTGCCCCAAAATACCAACCAACCAACCAACCAACCAACCAACCAACCAACCAACCAACCAACCAACCAACCAACCAACCAACCAACCAACCAACCAACCAACCAACCAACCAACCAACCAACCAACCAACCAACCAACCAACCAACCAACCAACCAACCAACCAACCAACCAACCAACCAACCAACCAACCAACCAAAATACCCTAGGACAAAATACCCTCAGACAATTTACCCTAGGACAAAATACCCTCAGACAATTTACCCTAGGACAAAATACCCTTGGATAATTTACCCTAGGACAAAATACCCTTGGACAATTAACCCTAGGACAAAATACCCTTGGACAAAATACCCTAGGACAAAATACCCTTGGACAAAATACCCTTGGAAAAAATACCCTAGGACAAAATACCCTTGGACAAAATACCCTCAGATAAAATACCCTCAGACAAAATACCCATGGACAAAATACCCTTGGACGAAATACCCTTGGACAAAATACCCTTAGACGAAATACTCTTGGACAGAATACCCTCAGACAATTTACCATGTATTATAATATATAACAGCATCTTAGGTATTTCGTAGAATGATAAAAATTATACCTATATCATGCAAACATTTTGCACACATGCAGTACAGTATTAATATTATTATTATTAAAGGGACAGGGTACAATAATTTTCAAATTTTCATGTTGCATAAAAAGTTTCCTATTGATATAATAAAATTAAAAATATAATGTGTCAATTGCCCCAAAATACCAACCAACCAACCAACCAACCAACCAACCAACCAACCAACCAACCAACCAACCAACCAACCAACCAACCAACCAACCAACCAACCAACCAACCAACCAACCAACCAACCAACCAACCAACCAACCAACCAACCAACCAACCAACCAACCAACCAACCAACCAACCAACCAACCAACCAACCAACCAAAATACCCTAGGACAAAATACCCTCAGACAATTTACCCTAGGACAAAATACCCTTGGATAATTTACCCTAGGACAAAATACCCTTGGACAATTAACCCTAGGACAAAATACCCTTGGACAAAATACCCTAGGACAAAATACCCTTGGACAAAATACCCTTGGACAAAATACCCTAGGACAAAATACCCTTGGACAAAATACCCTCAGATAAAATACCCTCAGACAAAATACCCATGGACAAAATACCCTTGGACGAAATACCCTTGGACAAAATACCCTTAGACGAAATACTCTTGGACAGAATACCCTCAGACAATTTACCATGTATTATAATATATAACAGCATCTTAGGTATTTCGTAGAATGATAAAAATTATACCTATATCATGCAAACATTTTGCACACATGCAGTACAGTATTAATATTATTATTATTAAAGGGACAGGGTACAATAATTTTCATGTTGCATAAAAAGTTTCCTATTGATATAATAAAATTAAAAATATAATGTGTCAATTGCCCCAAAATACCAACCAACCAACCAACCAACCAACCAACCAACCAACCAACCAACCAACCAACCAACCAACCAACCAACCAACCAACCAACCAACCAACCAACCAACCAACCAACCAACCAACCAACCAACCAACCAACCAACCAACCAACCAACCAACCAACCAACCAACCAACCAACCAACCAACCAACCAAACAACCAACCAACCAACCAACCAACCAACCAACCAACCAACCAACCAACCAACCAACCAACCAACCAACCAACCAACCAACCAACCAACCAACCAACCAACCAACCAACCAACCAACCAACCAACCAACCAACCAACCAACCAACCAACCAACCAACCAAAATACCCTAGGACAAAATACCCTCAGACAATTTACCCTAGGACAAAATACCCTTGGATAATTTACCCTAGGACAAAATACCCTTGGACAATTAACCCTAGGACAAAATACCCTTGGACAAAATACCCTAGGACAAAATACCCTTGGACAAAATACCCTTGGACAAAATACCCTAGGACAAAATACCCTTGGACAAAATACCCTCAGACAAAATACCCATGGACAAAATACCCTTGGACGAAATACCCTTGGACAAAATACCCTTAGACGAAATACTCTTGGACAGAATACCCTCAGACAATTTACCATGTATTATAATATATAACAGCATCTTAGGTATTTCGTAGAATGATAAAAATTATACCTATATCATGCAAACATTTTGCACACATGCAGTACAGTATTAATATTATTATTATTAAAGGGACAGGGTACAATAATTTTCATGTTGCATAAAAAGTTTCCTATTGATATAATAAAATTAAAAATATAATGTGTCAATTGCCCCAAAATACCAACCAACCAACCAACCAACCAACCAACCAACCAACCAACCAACCAACCAACCAACCAACCAACCAACCAACCAACCAACCAACCAACCAACCAACCAACCAACCAACCAACCAACCAACCAACCAACCAACCAACCAACCAACCAACCAACCAACCAACCAACCAACCAACCAACCAACCAACCAAAATACCCTAGGACAAAATACCCTCAGACAATTTACCCTAGGACAAAATACCCTCAGACAATTTACCCTAGGACAAAATACCCTTGGATAATTTACCCTAGGACAAAATACCCTTTGACAATTAACCCTAGGACAAAATACCCTTGGACAAAATACCCTAGGACAAAATACCCTTGGACAAAATACCCTTGGAAAAAATACCCTAGGACAAAATACCCTTGGACAAAATACCCTCAGATAAAATACCCTCAGACAAAATACCCATGGACAAAATACCCTTGGACGAAATACCCTTGGACAAAATACCCTTAGACGAAATACTCTTGGACAGAATACCCTCAGACAATTTACCATGTATTATAATATATAACAGCATCTTAGGTATTTCGTAGAATGATAAAAATTATACCTATATCATGCAAACATTTTGCACACATGCAGTACAGTATTAATATTATTATTATTAAAGGGACAGGGTACAATAATTTTCATGTTGCATAAAAAGTTTCCTATTGATATAATAAAATTAAAAATATAATGTGTCAATTGCCCCAAAATACCAACCAACCAACCAACCAACCAACCAACCAACCAACCAACCAACCAACCAACCAACCAACCAACCAACCAACCAACCAACCAACCAACCAACCAACCAACCAACCAACCAACCAACCAACCAACCAACCAACCAACCAACCAACCAACCAACCAACCAACCAACCAACCAACCAACCATCCAACCAACCAACCAACCAACCAACCAACCAACCAACCAACCAACCAACCAACCAACCAACCAACCAACCAACCAACCAACCAACCAACCAACCAACCAACCAACCAAAATACCCTCAGACAATTTACCCTATGACAAAATACCCTCAGACAATTTACCCTAGGACAAAATACCCTTGGATAATTTACCCTAGGACAAAATACCCTTGGACAATTAACCCTAGGACAAAATACCCTTGGACAAAATACCCTAGGACAAAATACCCTTGGACAAAATACCCTTGGACAAAATACCCTAGGACAAAATACCCTTGGACAAAATACCCTCAGATAAAATACCCTCAGACAAAATACCCATGGACAAAATACCCTTGGACGAAATACCCTTGGACAAAATACCCTTAGACGAAATACTCTTGGACAGAATACCCTCAGACAATTTACCATGTATTATAATATATAACAGCATCTTAGGTATTTCGTAGAATGATAAAAATTATACCTATATCATGCAAACATTTTGCACACATGCAGTACAGTATTAATATTATTATTATTAAAGGGACAGGGTACAATAATTTTCATGTTGCATAAAAAGTTTCCTATTGATATAATAAAATTAAAAATATAATGTGTCAATTGCCCCAAAATACCAACCAACCAACCAACCAACCAACCAACCAACCAACCAACCAACCAACCAACCAACCAACCAACCAACCAACCAACCAACCAACCAACCAACCAACCAACCAACCAACCAACCAACCAACCAACCAACCAACCAACCAACCAACCAACCAACCAACCAACCAAAATACCCTAGGACAAAATACCCTCAGACAATTTACCCTAGGACAAAATACCCTTGGATAATTTACCCTAGGACAAAATACCCTTGGACAATTAACCCTAGGACAAAATACCCTTGGACAAAATACCCTAGGACAAAATACCCTTGGACAAAATACCCTTGGACAAAATACCCTAGGACAAAATACCCTTGGACAAAATACCCTCAGATAAAATACCCTCAGACAAAATACCCATGGACAAAATACCCTTGGACGAAATACCCTTGGACAAAATACCCTTAGACGAAATACTCTTGGACAGAATACCCTCAGACAATTTACCATGTATTATAATATATAACAGCATCTTAGGTATTTCGTAGAATGATAAAAATTATACCTATATCATGCAAACATTTTGCACACATGCAGTACAGTATTAATATTATTATTATTAAAGGGACAGGGTACAATAATTTTCATGTTGCATAAAAAGTTTCCTATTGATATAATAAAATTAAAAATATAATGTGTCAATTGCCCCAAAATACCAACCAACCAACCAACCAACCAACCAACCAACCAACCAACCAACCAACCAACCAACCAACCAACCAACCAACCAACCAACCAACCAACCAACCAACCAACCAACCAACCAACCAACCAACCAACCAACCAACCAACCAACCAACCAACCAACCAACCAACCAACCAACCAACCAACCAACCAACCAACCAACCAACCAACCAACCAACCAACCAAACAACCAACCAACCAACCAACCAACCAACCAACCAACCAACCAACCAACCAACCAACCAACCAACCAACCAACCAACCAACCAACCAACCAACCAACCAACCAACCAACCAACCAAAATACCCTAGGACAAAATACCCTCAGACAATTTACCCTAGGACAAAATACCCTTGGATAATTTACCCTAGGACAAAATACCCTTGGACAATTAACCCTAGGACAAAATACCCTTGGACAAAATACCCTAGGACAAAATACCCTTGGACAAAATACCCTTGGACAAAATACCCTAGGACAAAATACCCTTGGACAAACCCTTGGACAAAATACCCTCAGACAAAATACCCATGGACAAAATACCCTTGGACGAAATACCCTTGGACAAAATACCCTTAGACGAAATACTCTTGGACAGAATACCCTCAGACAATTTACCATGTATTATAATATATAACAGCATCTTAGGTATTTCGTAGAATGATAAAAATTATACCTATATCATGCAAACATTTTGCACACATGCAGTACAGTATTAATATTATTATTATTAAAGGGACAGGGTACAATAATTTTCATGTTGCATAAAAAGTTTCCTATTGATATAATAAAATTAAAAATATAATGTGTCAATTGCCCCAAAATACCAACCAACCAACCAACCAACCAACCAACCAACCAACCAACCAACCAACCAACCAACCAACCAACCAACCAACCAACCAACCAACCAACCAACCAACCAACCAACCAACCAACCAACCAACCAACCAACCAAAATACCCTAGGACAAAATACCCTCAGACAATTTACCCTAGGACAAAATACCCTCAGACAATTTACCCTAGGACAAAATACCCTTGGATAATTTACCCTAGGACAAAATACCCTTTGACAATTAACCCTAGGACAAAATACCCTTGGACAAAATACCCTAGGACAAAATACCCTTGGACAAAATACCCTTGGAAAAAATACCCTAGGACAAAATACCCTTGGACAAAATACCCTCAGATAAAATACCCTCAGACAAAATACCCATGGACAAATACCCTTGGACGAAATACCCTTGGACAAAATACCCTTAGACGAAATACTCTTGGACAGAATACCCTCAGACAATTTACCATGTATTATAATATATAACAGCATCTTGGGTATTTCGTAGAATGATAAAAATTATACCTATATCATGCAAACATTTTGCACACATGCAGTACAGTATTAATATTATTATTATTAAAGGGACAGGGTACAATAATTTTCATGTTGCATAAAAAGTTTCCTATTGATATAATAAAATTAAAAATATAATGTGTCAATTGCCCCAAAATACCAACCAACCAACCAACCAACCAACCAACCAACCAACCAACCAACCAACCAACCAACCAACCAACCAACCAACCAACCAACCAACCAACCAACCAACCAACCAACCAACCAACCAACCAACCAACCAACCAACCAACCAACCAACCAACCAACCAACCAACCAACCAACCAACCAACCAACCAACCAACCAACCAACCAACCAACCAACCAACCAACCAACCAACCAACCAACCAACCAACCAACCAACCAACCAACCAACCAACCAACCAACCAACCAACCAACCAACCAACCAACCAACCAACCAACCAACCAACCAACCAAAATACCCTAGGACAAAATACCCTCAGACAATTTACCCTAGGACAAAATACCCTTGGATAATTTACCCTAGGACAAAATACCCTTGGACAATTAACCCTAGGACAAAATACCCTAGGACAAAATACCCTTGGACAAAATACCCTTGGACAAAATACCCTTGGACAAAATACCCTCAGACAAAATACCCATGGACAAAATACCCTTGGACGAAATACCCTTGGACAAAATACCCTTAGACGAAATACTCTTGGACAGAATACCCTCAGACAATTTACCATGTATTATAATATATAACAGCATCTTAGGTATTTCGTAGAATGATAAAAATTATACCTATATCATGCAAACATTTTGCACACATGCAGTACAGTATTAATATTATTATTATTAAAGGGACAGGGTACAATAATTTTCATGTTGCATAAAAAGTTTCCTATTGATATAATAAAATTAAAAATATAATGTGTCAATTGCCCCAAAATACCAACCAACCAACCAACCAACCAACCAACCAACCAACCAACCAACCAACCAACCAACCAACCAACCAACCAACCAACCAACCAACCAACCAACCAACCAACCAACCAACCAACCAACCAACCAACCAACCAACCAACCAACCAACCAACCAAAATACCCTAGGACAAAATACCCTCAGACAATTTACCCTAGGACAAAATACCCTTGGATAATTTACCCTAGGACAAAATACCCTTGGACAATTAACCCTAGGACAAAATACCCTTGGACAAAATACCCTAGGACAAAATACCCTTGGACAAAATACCCTTGGACAAAATACCCTAGGACAAAATACCCTTGGACAAAATACCCTCAGATAAAATACCCTCAGACAAAATACCCATGGACAAAATACCCTTGGACGAAATACCCTTGGACAAAATACCCTTAGACGAAATACTCTTGGACAGAATACCCTCAGACAATTTACCATGTATTATAATATATAACAGCATCTTAGGTATTTCGTAGAATGATAAAAATTATACCTATATCATGCAAACATTTTGCACACATGCAGTACAGTATTAATATTATTATTATTAAAGGGACAGGGTACAATAATTTTCATGTTGCATAAAAAGTTTCCTATTGATATAATAAAATTAAAAATATAATGTGTCAATTGCCCCAAAATACCAACCAACCAACCAACCAACCAACCAACCAACCAACCAACCAACCAACCAACCAACCAACCAACCAACCAACCAACCAACCAACCAACCAACCAACCAACCAACCAACCAACCAACCAACCAACCAACCAACCAACCAACCAACCAACCAACCAACCAACCAACCAACCAACCAACCAACCAACCAACCAACCAACCAACCAACCAACCAACCAACCAACCAACCAACCAACCAACCAACCAACCAACCAACCAACCAACCAACCAACCAACCAACCAAAATACCCTCAGACAATTTACCCTAGGACAAAATACCCTCAGACAATTTACCCTAGGACAAAATACCCTTGGATAATTTACCCTAGGACAAAATACCCTTGGACAATTAACCCTAGGACAAAATACCCTTGGACAAAATACCCTAGGACAAAATACCCTTGGACAAAATACCCTTGGACAAAATTCCCTAGGACAAAATACCCTTGGACAAAATACCCTCAGATAAAATACCCTCAGACAAAATACCCATGGACAAAATACCCTTGGACGAAATACCCTTGGACAAAATACCCTTAGACGAAATACTCTTGGACAGAATACCCTCAGACAATTTACCATGTATTATAATATATAACAGCATCTTAGGTATTTCGTAGAATGATAAAAATTATACCTATATCATGCAAACATTTTGCACACATGCAGTACAGTATTAATATTATTATTATTAAAGGGACAGGGTACAATAATTTTCATGTTGCATAAAAAGTTTCCTATTGATATAATAAAATTAAAAATATAATGTGTCAATTGCCCCAAAATACCAACCAACCAACCAACCAACCAACCAACCAACCAACCAACCAACCAACCAACCAACCAACCAACCAACCAACCAACCAACCAACCAACCAACCAACCAACCAACCAACCAACCAACCAACCAACCAACCAACCAACCAACCAACCAACCAACCAACCAACCAACCAACCAACCAACCAACCAACCAACCAACCAACCAACCAAAATACCCTAGGACAAAATACCCTCAGACAATTTACCCTAGGACAAAATACCCTTGGATAATTTACCCTAGGACAAAATACCCTTGGACAATTAACCCTAGGACAAAATAACCTTGGACAAAATACCCTAGGACAAAATACCCTTGGACAAAATACCCTTGGACAAAATACCCTAGGACAAAATACCCTTGGACAAAATACCCTCAGACAAAATACCCATGGACAAAATACCCTTGGACGAAATACCCTTGGACAAAATACCCTTAGACGAAATACTCTTGGACAGAATACCCTCAGACAATTTACCATGTATTATAATATATAACAGCATCTTAGGTATTTCGTAGAATGATAAAAATTATACCTATATCATGCAAACATTTTGCACACATGCAGTACAGTATTAATATTATTATTATTAAAGGGACAGGGTACAATAATTTTCATGTTGCATAAAAAGTTTCCTATTGATATAATAAAATTAAAAATATAATGTGTCAATTGCCCCAAAATACCAACCAACCAACCAACCAACCAACCAACCAACCAACCAACCAACCAACCAACCAACCAACCAACCAACCAACCAACCAACCAACCAACCAACCAACCAACCAACCAACCAACCAACCAACCAACCAACCAACCAACCAACCAACCAACCAACCAACCAACCAACCAACCAACCAACCAAAATACCCTAGGACAAAATACCCTCAGACAATTTACCCTAGGACAAAATACCCTCAGACAATTTACCCTAGGACAAAATACCCTTGGATAATTTACCCTAGGACAAAATACCCTTGGACAATTAACCCTAGGACAAAATACCCTTGGACAAAATACCCTAGGACAAAATACCCTTGGACAAAATACCCTTGGAAAAAATACCCTAGGACAAAATACCCTTGGACAAAATACCCTCAGATAAAATACCCTCAGACAAAATACCCATGGACAAAATACCCTTGGACGAAATACCCTTGGACAAAATACCCTTAGACGAAATACTCTTGGACAGAATACCCTCAGACAATTTACCATGTATTATAATATATAACAGCATCTTAGGTATTTCGTAGAATGATAAAAATTATACCTATATCATGCAAACATTTTGCACACATGCAGTACAGTATTAATATTATTATTATTAAAGGGACAGGGTACAATAATTTTCATGTTGCATAAAAAGTTTCCTATTGATATAATAAAATTAAAAATATAATGTGTCAATTGCCCCAAAATACCAACCAACCAACCAACCAACCAACCAACCAACCAACCAACCAACCAACCAACCAACCAACCAACCAACCAACCAACCAACCAACCAACCAACCAACCAACCAACCAACCAACCAACCAACCAACCAACCAACCAACCAACCAACCAACCAACCAACCAACCAACCAACCAACCAACCAACCAAAATACCCTAGGACAAAATACCCTCAGACAATTTACCCTAGGACAAAATACCCTTGGATAATTTACCCTAGGACAAAATACCCTTGGACAATTAACCCTAGGACAAAATACCCTTGGACAAAATACCCTAGGACAAAATACCCTTGGACAAAATACCCTTGGACAAAATACCCTAGGACAAAATACCCTTGGACAAAATACCCTCAGATAAAATACCCTCAGACAAAATACCCATGGACAAAATACCCTTGGACGAAATACCCTTGGACAAAATACCCTTAGACGAAATACTCTTGGACAGAATACCCTCAGACAATTTACCATGTATTATAATATATAACAGCATCTTAGGTATTTCGTAGAATGATAAAAATTATACCTATATCATGCAAACATTTTGCACACATGCAGTACAGTATTAATATTATTATTATTAAAGGGACAGGGTACAATAATTTTCATGTTGCATAAAAAGTTTCCTATTGATATAATAAAATTAAAAATATAATGTGTCAATTGCCCCAAAATACCAACCAACCAACCAACCAACCAACCAACCAACCAACCAACCAACCAACCAACCAACCAACCAACCAACCAACCAACCAACCAACCAACCAACCAACCAACCAACCAACCAACCAACCAACCAACCAACCAACCAACCAACCAACCAACCAACCAACCAACCAACCAACCAACCAACCAACCAACCAACCAACCAACCAACCAACCAACCAACCAACCAACCAACCAACCAACCAACCAACCAACCAACCAACCAACCAACCAACCAACCAACCAACCAACCAACCAACCAACCAACCAACCAACCAACCAACCAACCAACCAACCAACCAACCAACCAACCAACCAACCAACCAACCAACCAACCAAAATACCCTAGGACAAAATACCCTCAGACAATTTACCCTAGGACAAAATACCCTTGGATAATTTACCCTAGGACAAAATACCCTTGGACAATTAACCCTAGGACAAAATACCCTTGGACAAAATACCCTAGGACAAAATACCCTTGGACAAAATACCCTTGGACAAAATACCCTAGGACAAAATACCCTTGGACAAAATACCCTCAGACAAAATACCCATGGACAAAATACCCTTGGACGAAATACCCTTGGACAAAATACCCTTAGACGAAATACTCTTGGACAGAATACCCTCAGACAATTTACCATGTATTATAATATATAACAGCATCTTAGGTATTTCGTAGAATGATAAAAATTATACCTATATCATGCAAACATTTTGCACACATGCAGTACAGTATTAATATTATTATTATTAAAGGGACAGGGTACAATAATTTTCATGTTGCATAAAAAGTTTCCTATTGATATAATAAAATTAAAAATATAATGTGTCAATTGCCCCAAAATACCAACCAACCAACCAACCAACCAACCAACCAACCAACCAACCAACCAACCAACCAACCAACCAACCAACCAACCAACCAACCAACCAACCAACCAACCAACCAACCAACCAACCAACCAACCAACCAACCAACCAACCAACCAACCAACCAACCAACCAACCAACCAACCAACCAACCAACCAAAATACCCTAGGACAAAATACCCTCAGACAATTTACCCTAGGACAAAATACCCTCAGACAATTTACCCTAGGACAAAATACCCTTGGATAATTTACCCTAGGACAAAATACCCTTTGACAATTAACCCTAGGACAAAATACCCTTGGACAAAATACCCTAGGACAAAATACCCTTGGACAAAATACCCTTGGAAAAAATACCCTAGGACAAAATACCCTTGGACAAAATACCCTCAGATAAAATACCCTCAGACAAAATACCCATGGACAAAATACCCTTGGACGAAATACCCTTGGACAAAATACCCTTAGACGAAATACTCTTGGACAGAATACCCTCAGACAATTTACCATGTATTATAATATATAACAGCATCTTAGGTATTTCGTAGAATGATAAAAATTATACCTATATCATGCAAACATTTTGCACACATGCAGTACAGTATTAATATTATTATTATTAAAGGGACAGGGTACAATAATTTTCATGTTGCATAAAAAGTTTCCTATTGATATAATAAAATTAAAAATATAATGTGTCAATTGCCCCAAAATACCAACCAACCAACCAACCAACCAACCAACCAACCAACCAACCAACCAACCAACCAACCAACCAACCAACCAACCAACCAACCAACCAACCAACCAACCAACCAACCAACCAACCAACCAACCAACCAACCAACCAACCAACCAACCAACCAACCAACCAACCAACCAACCAACCAACCAACCAACCATCCAACCAACCAACCAACCAACCAACCAACCAACCAACCAACCAACCAACCAACCAACCAACCAACCAACCAACCAACCAACCAACCAACCAACCAACCAAAATACCCTCAGACAATTTACCCTATGACAAAATACCCTCAGACAATTTACCCTAGGACAAAATACCCTTGGATAATTTACCCTAGGACAAAATACCCTTGGACAATTAACCCTAGGACAAAATACCCTTGGACAAAATACCCTAGGACAAAATACCCTTGGACAAAATACCCTTGGACAAAATACCCTAGGACAAAATACCCTTGGACAAAATACCCTCAGATAAAATACCCTCAGACAAAATACCCATGGACAAAATACCCTTGGACGAAATACCCTTGGACAAAATACCCTTAGACGAAATACTCTTGGACAGAATACCCTCAGACAATTTACCATGTATTATAATATATAACAGCATCTTAGGTATTTCGTAGAATGATAAAAATTATACCTATATCATGCAAACATTTTGCACACATGCAGTACAGTATTAATATTATTATTATTAAAGGGACAGGGTACAATAATTTTCATGTTGCATAAAAAGTTTCCTATTGATATAATAAAATTAAAAATATAATGTGTCAATTGCCCCAAAATACCAACCAACCAACCAACCAACCAACCAACCAACCAACCAACCAACCAACCAACCAACCAACCAACCAACCAACCAACCAACCAACCAACCAACCAACCAACCAACCAACCAACCAACCAACCAACCAACCAACCAACCAACCAACCAACCAACCAACCAACCAACCAACCAACCAACCAACCAACCAACCAACCAACCAACCAACCAACCAACCAACCAACCAAACAACCAACCAACCAACCAACCAACCAACCAACCAACCAACCAACCAACCAACCAACCAACCAACCAACCAACCAACCAACCAACCAACCAACCAACCAACCAACCAACCAACCAACCAACCAACCAACCAACCAACCAAAATACCCTAGGACAAAATACCCTCAGACAATTTACCCTAGGACAAAATACCCTTGGATAATTTACCCTAGGACAAAATACCCTTGGACAATTAACCCTAGGACAAAATACCCTTGGACAAAATACCCTAGGACAAAATACCCTTGGACAAAATACCCTTGGACAAAATACCCTAGGACAAAATACCCTTGGACAAAATACCCTCAGACAAAATACCCATGGACAAAATACCCTTGGACGAAATACCCTTGGACAAAATACCCTTAGACGAAATACTCTTGGACAGAATACCCTCAGACAATTTACCATGTATTATAATATATAACAGCATCTTAGGTATTTCGTAGAATGATAAAAATTATACCTATATCATGCAAACATTTTGCACACATGCAGTACAGTATTAATATTATTATTATTAAAGGGACAGGGTACAATAATTTTCATGTTGCATAAAAAGTTTCCTATTGATATAATAAAATTAAAAATATAATGTGTCAATTGCCCCAAAATACCAACCAACCAACCAACCAACCAACCAACCAACCAACCAACCAACCAACCAACCAACCAACCAACCAACCAACCAACCAACCAACCAACCAACCAACCAACCAACCAACCAACCAACCAACCAACCAAAATACCCTAGGACAAAATACCCTCAGACAATTTACCCTAGGACAAAATACCCTCAGACAATTTACCCTAGGACAAAATACCCTTGGATAATTTACCCTAGGACAAAATACCCTTTGACAATTAACCCTAGGACAAAATACCCTTGGACAAAATACCCTAGGACAAAATACCCTTGGACAAAATACCCTTGGAAAAAATACCCTAGGACAAAATACCCTTGGACAAAATACCCTCAGATAAAATACCCTCAGACAAAATACCCATGGACAAAATACCCTTGGACGAAATACCCTTGGACAAAATACCCTTAGACGAAATACTCTTGGACAGAATACCCTCAGACAATTTACCATGTATTATAATATATAACAGCATCTTAGGTATTTCGTAGAATGATAAAAATTATACCTATATCATGCAAACATTTTGCACACATGCAGTACAGTATTAATATTATTATTATTAAAGGGACAGGGTACAATAATTTTCATGTTGCATAAAAAGTTTCCTATTGATATAATAAAATTAAAAATATAATGTGTCAATTGCCCCAAAATACCAACCAACCAACCAACCAACCAACCAACCAACCAACCAACCAACCAACCAACCAACCAACCAACCAACCAACCAACCAACCAACCAACCAACCAACCAACCAACCAACCAACCAACCAACCAACCAACCAACCAACCAACCAACCAACCAACCAACCAACCAACCAACCAACCAACCAACCAACCAACCAACCAACCAACCAACCAACCAACCAACCAACCAACCAACCAACCAACCAACCAACCAACCAACCAACCAACCAACCAACCAACCAACCAACCAACCAACCAACCAACCAACCAACCAACCAACCAACCAACCAACCAACCAACCAAAATACCCTAGGACAAAATACCCTCAGACAATTTACCCTAGGACAAAATACCCTTGGATAATTTACCCTAGGACAAAATACCCTTGGACAATTAACCCTAGGACAAAATACCCTTGGACAAAATACCCTAGGACAAAATACCCTTGGACAAAATACCCTTGGACAAAATACCCTTGGACAAAATACCCTCAGACAAAATACCCATGGACAAAATACCCTTGGACGAAATACCCTTGGACAAAATACCCTTAGACGAAATACTCTTGGACAGAATACCCTCAGACAATTTACCATGTATTATAATATATAACAGCATCTTAGGTATTTCGTAGAATGATAAAAATTATACCTATATCATGCAAACATTTTGCACACATGCAGTACAGTATTAATATTATTATTATTAAAGGGACAGGGTACAATAATTTTCATGTTGCATAAAAAGTTTCCTATTGATATAATAAAATTAAAAATATAATGTGTCAATTGCCCCAAAATACCAACCAACCAACCAACCAACCAACCAACCAACCAACCAACCAACCAACCAACCAACCAACCAACCAACCAACCAACCAACCAACCAACCAACCAACCAACCAACCAACCAACCAACCAACCAACCAACCAACCAACCAACCAACCAACCAACCAACCAACCAACCAACCAACCAACCAACCAACCAACCAACCAACCAAAATACCCTAGGACAAAATACCCTCAGACAATTTACCCTAGGACAAAATACCCTTGGATAATTTACCCTAGGACAAAATACCCTTGGACAATTAACCCTAGGACAAAATACCCTTGGACAAAATACCCTAGGACAAAATACCCTTGGACAAAATACCCTTGGACAAAATACCCTAGGACAAAATACCCTTGGACAAAATACCCTCAGATAAAATACCCTCAGACAAAATACCCATGGACAAAATACCCTTGGACGAAATACCCTTGGACAAAATACCCTTAGACGAAATACTCTTGGACAGAATACCCTCAGACAATTTACCATGTATTATAATATATAACAGCATCTTAGGTATTTCGTAGAATGATAAAAATTATACCTATATCATGCAAACATTTTGCACACATGCAGTACAGTATTAATATTATTATTATTAAAGGGACAGGGTACAATAATTTTCATGTTGCATAAAAAGTTTCCTATTGATATAATAAAATTAAAAATATAATGTGTCAATTGCCCCAAAATACCAACCAATCAACCAACCAACCAACCAACCAACCAACCAACCAACCAACCAACCAACCAACCAACCAACCAACCAACCAACCAACCAACCAACCAACCAACCAACCAACCAACCAACCAACCAACCAACCAACCAACCAACCAACCAACCAACCAACCAACCAACCAACCAACCAACCAACCAACCAACCAACCAACCAACCAACCAACCAACCAACCAACCAACCAACCAACCAACCAACCAACCAACCAACCAACCAACCAACCAACCAACCAACCAACCAACCAAAATACCCTAGGACAAAATACCCTCAGACAATTTACCCTAGGACAAAATACCCTCAGACAATTTACCCTAGGACAAAATACCCTTGGATAATTTACCCTAGGACAAAATACCCTTGGACAATTAACCCTAGGACAAAATACCCTTGGACAAAATACCCTAGGACAAAATACCCTTGGACAAAATACCCTTGGAAAAAATACCCTAGGACAAAATACCCTTGGACAAAATACCCTCAGATAAAATACCCTCAGACAAAATACCCATGGACAAAATACCCTTGGACGAAATACCCTTGGACAAAATACCCTTAGACGAAATACTCTTGGACAGAATACCCTCAGACAATTTACCATGTATTATAATATATAACAGCATCTTAGGTATTTCGTAGAATGATAAAAATTATACCTATATCATGCAAACATTTTGCACACATGCAGTACAGTATTAATATTATTATTATTAAAGGGACAGAGTACAATAATTTTCATGTTGCATAAAAAGTTTCCTATTGATATAATAAAATTAAAAATATAATGTGTCAATTGCCCCAAAATACCAACCAACCAACCAACCAACCAACCAACCAACCAACCAACCAACCAACCAACCAACCAACCAACCAACCAACCAACCAACCAACCAACCAACCAACCAACCAACCAACCAACCAACCAACCAACCAACCAACCAACCAACCAACCAACCAACCAACCAACCAACCAACCAACCAACCAACCAACCAACCAACCAACCAACCAACCAACCAACCAACCAACCAACCAACCAACCAACCAACCAACCAACCAACCAACCAACCAACCAACCAACCAACCAACTAACCAACCAACCAACGAAACAACCAACCAACCAACCAACCAACCAACCAACCAACCAACCAACCAACCAACCAACCAACCAACCAACCAACCAACCAACCAACCAACCAACCAACCAACCAACCAAAATACCCTAGGACAAAATACCCTCAGACAATTTACCCTAGGACAAAATACCCTTGGATAATTTACCCTAGGACAAAATACCCTTGGACAATTAACCCTAGGACAAAATACCCTTGGACAAAATACCCTAGGACAAAATACCCTTGGACAAAATACCCTTGGACAAAATACCCTTGGACAAAATACCCTCAGACAAAATACCCATGGACAAAATACCCTTGGACGAAATACCCTTGGACAAAATACCCTTAGACGAAATACTCTTGGACAGAATACCCTCAGACAATTTACCATGTATTATAATATATAACAGCATCTTAGGTATTTCGTAGAATGATAAAAATTATACCTATATCATGCAAACATTTTGCACACATGCAGTACAGTATTAATATTATTATTATTAAAGGGACAGGGTACAATAATTTTCATGTTGCATAAAAAGTTTCCTATTGATATAACAAAATTAAAAATATAATGTGTCAATTGCCCCAAAATACCAACCAACCAACCAACCAACCAACCAACCAACCAACCAACCAACCAACCAACCAACCAACCAACCAACCAACCAACCAACCAACCAACCAACCAACCAACCAACCAACCAACCAACCAACCAACCAACCAACCAACCAACCAACCAACCAACCAACCAACCAACCAACCAACCAACCAACCAACCAACCAACCAACCAACCAACCAACCAAAATACCCTAGGACAAAATACCCTCAGACAATTTACCCTAGGACAAAATACCCTTGGATAATTTACCCTAGGACAAAATACCCTTGGACAATTAACCCTAGGACAAAATACCCTTGGACAAAATACCCTAGGACAAAATACCCTTGGACAAAATACCCTTGGACAAAATACCCTAGGACAAAATACCCTTGGACAAAATACCCTCAGATAAAATACCCTCAGACAAAATACCCATGGACAAAATACCCTTGGACGAAATACCCTTGGACAAAATACCCTTAGACGAAATACTCTTGGACAGAATACCCTCAGACAATTTACCATGTATTATAATATATAACAGCATCTTAGGTATTTCGTAGAATGATAAAAATTATACCTATATCATGCAAACATTTTGCACACATGCAGTACAGTATTAATATTATTATTATTAAAGGGACAGGGTACAATAATTTTCATGTTGCATAAAAAGTTTCCTATTGATATAATAAAATTAAAAATATAATGTGTCAATTGCCCCAAAATACCAACCAATCAACCAACCAACCAACCAACCAACCAACCAACCAACCAACCAACCAACCAACCAACCAACCAACCAACCAACCAACCAACCAACCAACCAACCAACCAACCAACCAACCAACCAACCAACCAACCAACCAACCAACCAACCAACCAACCAACCAACCAACCAACCAACCAACCAACCAACCAACCAACCAACCAACCAACCAACCAACCAACCAACCAACCAACCAACCAACCAACCAACCAACCAACCAACCAACCAACCAACCAACCAACCAACCAACCAACCAACCAACCAACCAACCAACCAACCAACCAACCAACCAACCAACCAACCAACCAACCAACCAACCAACCAACCAACCAACCAACCAACCAAAATACCCTCAGACAATTTACCCTAGGACAAAATACCCTCAGACAATTTACCCTAGGACAAAATACCCTTGGATAATTTACCCTAGGACAAAATACCCTTGGACAATTAACCCTAGGACAAAATACCCTTGGACAAAATACCCTAGGACAAAATACCCTTGGACAAAATACCCTTGGACAAAATACCCTTGGACAAAATACCCTCAGATAAAATACCCTCAGACAAAATACCCATGGACAAAATACCCTTGGACGAAATACCCTTGGACAAAATACCCTTAGACGAAATACTCTTGGACAGAATACCCTCAGACAATTTACCATGTATTATAATATATAACAGCATCTTAGGTATTTCGTAGAATGATAAAAATTATACCTATATCATGCAAACATTTTGCACACATGCAGTACAGTATTAATATTATTATTATTAAAGGGACAGGGTACAATAATTTTCATGTTGCATAAAAAGTTTCCTATTGATATAATAAAATTAAAAATATAATGTGTAAATTGCCCCAAAATACCAACCAACCAACCAACCAACCAACCAACCAACCAACCAACCAACCAACCAACCAACCAACCAACCAACCAACCAACCAACCAACCAACCAACCAACCAACCAACCAACCAACCAACCAACCAACCAACCAACCAACCAACCAACCAACCAACCAACCAACCAACCAACCAACCAACCAACCAACCAACCAACCAACCAACCAACCAACCAACCAACCAACCAACCAACCAACCAACCAACCAACCAACCAACCAACCAACCAACCAACCAACCAACCAACCAACCAACCAACCAACCAACCAACCAACCAACCAACCAACCAACCAACCAACCAACCAACCAACCAACCAACCAACCAACCAACCAACCAACCAACCAACCAACCAACCAACCAACCAACCAACCAACCAACCAAACAACCAACCAACCAACCAACCAACCAACCAACCAACCAACCAACCAACCAACCAACCAACCAACCAACCAACCAACCAACCAACCAACCAACCAACCAACCAACCAACCAACCAACCAACCAACCAACCAACCAAAATACCCTAGGACAAAATACCCTCAGACAATTTACCCTAGGACAAAATACCGATAATTTACCCTAGGACAAAATACCCTTGGACAATTAACCCTAGGACAAAATACCCTTGGACAAAATACCCTAGGACAAAATACCCTTGGACAAAATACCCTTGGACAAAATACCCTAGGACAAAATACCCTTGGACAAAATACCCTCAGACAAAATACCCATGGACAAAATACCCTTGGACGAAATACCCTTGGACAAAATACCCTTAGACGAAATACTCTTGGACAGAATACCCTCAGACAATTTACCATGTATTATAATATATAACAGCATCTTAGGTATTTCGTAGAATGATAAAAATTATACCTATATCATGCAAACATTTTGCACACATGCAGTACAGTATTAATATTATTATTATTAAAGGGACAGGGTACAATAATTTTCATGTTGCATAAAAAGTTTCCTATTGATATAATAAAATTAAAAATATAATGTGTCAATTGCCCCAAAATACCAACCAACCAACCAACCAACCAACCAACCAACCAACCAACCAACCAACCAACCAACCAACCAACCAACCAACCAACCAACCAACCAACCAACCAACCAACCAACCAACCAACCAACCAACCAACCAACCAACCAACCAACCAACCAACCAACCAACTAACCAACCAACCAACCAACCAACCAACCAACCAACCAACCAACCAACCAACCAACCAACCAACCAACCAACCAACCAACCAACCAACCAACCAACCAACCAACCAACCAACCAACCAACCAACCAAAATACCCTAGGACAAAATACCCTCAGACAATTTACCCTAGGACAAAATACCCTCAGACAATTTACCCTAGGACAAAATACCCTTGGATAATTTACCCTAGGACAAAATACCCTTGGACAATTAACCCTAGGACAAAATACCCTTGGACAAAATACCCTAGGACAAAATACCCTTGGACAAAATACCCTTGGAAAAAATACCCTAGGACAAAATACCCTTGGACAAAATACCCTCAGATAAAATACCCTCAGACAAAATACCCATGGACAAAATACCCTTGGACGAAATACCCTTGGACAAAATACCCTTAGACGAAATACTCTTGGACAGAATACCCTCAGACAATTTACCATGTATTATAATATATAACAGCATCTTAGGTATTTCGTAGAATGATAAAAATTATACCTATATCATGCAAACATTTTGCACACATGCAGTACAGTATTAATATTATTATTATTAAAGGGACAGGGTACAATAATTTTCATGTTGCATAAAAAGTTTCCTATTGATATAATAAAATTAAAAATATAATGTGTCAATTGCCCCAAAATACCAACCAACCAACCAACCAACCAACCAACCAACCAACCAACCAACCAACCAACCAACCAACCAACCAACCAACCAACCAACCAACCAACCAACCAACCAACCAACCAACCAACCAACCAACCAACCAACCAACCAACCAACCAACCAACCAACCAACCAACCAACCAACCAACCAACCAACCAACCAACCAAAATACCCTAGGACAAAATACCCTCAGACAATTTACCCTAGGACAAAATACCCTCAGACAATTTACCCTAGGACAAAATACCCTTGGATAATTTACCCTAGGACAAAATACCCTTGGACAATTAACCCTAGGACAAAATACCCTTGGACAAAATACCCTAGGACAAAATACCCTTGGACAAAATACCCTTGGAAAAAATACCCTAGGACAAAATACCCTTGGACAAAATACCCTCAGATAAAATACCCTCAGACAAAATACCCATGGACAAAATACCCTTGGACGAAATACCCTTGGACAAAATACCCTTAGACGAAATACTCTTGGACAGAATACCCTCAGACAATTTACCATGTATTATAATATATAACAGCATCTTAGGTATTTCGTAGAATGATAAAAATTATACCTATATCATGCAAACATTTTGCACACATGCAGTACAGTATTAATATTATTATTATTAAAGGGACAGGGTACAATAATTTTCATGTTGCATAAAAAGTTTCCTATTGATATAATAAAATTAAAAATATAATGTGTCAATTGCCCCAAAATACCAACCAACCAACCAACCAACCAACCAACCAACCAACCAACCAACCAACCAACCAACCAACCAACCAACCAACCAACCAACCAACCAACCAACCAACCAACCAACCAACCAACCAACCAACCAACCAACCAACCAACCAACCAACCAACCAACCAACCAACCAACCAACCAACCAACCAACCAACCAACCAACCAACCAACCAACCAACCAACCAACCAACCAACCAACCAAAATACCCTAGGACAAAATACCCTCAGACAATTTACCCTAGGACAAAATACCCTTGGATAATTTACCCTAGGACGAAATACCCTTGGACAATTAACCCTAGGACAAAATACCCTTGGACAAAATACCCTAGGACAAAATACCCTTGGACAAAATACCCTAGGACAAAATACCCTTGGACAAAATACCCTCAGATAAAATACCCTCAGACAAAATACCCATGGACAAAATACCCTTGGACGAAATACCCTTGGACAAAATACCCTTAGACGAAATACTCTTGGACAGAATACCCTCAGACAATTTACCATGTATTATAATATATAACAGCATCTTAGGTATTTCGTAGAATGATAAAAATTATACCTATATCATGCAAACATTTTGCACACATGCAGTACAGTATTAATATTATTATTATTAAAGGGACAGGGTACAATAATTTTCATGTTGCATAAAAAGTTTCCTATTGATATAATAAAATTAAAAATATAATGTGTCAATTGCCCCAAAATACCAACCAACCAACCAACCAACCAACCAACCAACCAACCAACCAACCAACCAACCAACCAACCAACCAACCAACCAACCAACCAACCAACCAACCAACCAACCAACCAACCAACCAACCAACCAACCAACCAACCAACCAACCAACCAACCAACCAACCAACCAACCAACCAACCAACCAACCAACCAACCAACCAACCAACCAACCAACCAACCAACCAACCAACCAACCAACCAACCAACCAACCAACCAACCAACCAACCAACCAACCAACCAACCAACCAACCAACCAACCAACCAACCAACCAACCAACCAACCAACCAACCAACCAACCAACCAAAATACCCTCAGACAATTTACCCTAGGACAAAATACCCTCAGACAATTTACCCTAGGACAAAATACCCTTGGATAATTTACCCTAGGACAAAATACCCTTGGACAATTAACCCTAGGACAAAATACCCTTGGACAAAATACCCTAGGACAAAATACCCTTGGACAAAATACCCTTGGACAAAATACCCTTGGACAAAATACCCTCAGATAAAATACCCTCAGACAAAATACCCATGGACAAAATACCCTTGGACGAAATACCCTTGGACAAAATACCCTTAGACGAAATACTCTTGGACAGAATACCCTCAGACAATTTACCATGTATTATAATATATAACAGCATCTTAGGTATTTCGTAGAATGATAAAAATTATACCTATATCATGCAAACATTTTGCACACATGCAGTACAGTATTAATATTATTATTATTAAAGGGACAGGGTACAATAATTTTCATGTTGCATAAAAAGTTTCCTATTGATATAATAAAATTAAAAATATAATGTGTCAATTGCCCCAAAATACCAACCAACCAACCAACCAACCAACCAACCAACCAACCAACCAACCAACCAACCAACCAACCAACCAACCAACCAACCAACCAACCAACCAACCAACCAACCAACCAACCAACCAACCAACCAACCAACCAACCAACCAACCAACCAACCAACCAACCAACCAACCAACCAACCAACCAACCAACCAACCAACCAACCAACCAACCAACCAACCAACCAACCAACCAACCAACCAACCAACCAACCAACCAACCAACCAACCAACCAACCAACCAACCAACCAACCAACCAACCAACCAACCAACCAACCAACCAACCAACCAACCAACCAACCAACCAACCAACCAACCAACCAACCAACCAACCAACCAACCAACCAACCAACCAACCAACCAACCAACCAACCAACCAACCAACCAACCAACCAACCAACCAACCAACCAACCAACCAACCAACCAACCAACCAACCAACCAACCAACCAACCAACCAAAATACCCTAGGACAAAATACCCTCAGACAATTTACCCTAGGACAAAATACCCTTGGATAATTTACCCTAGGACAAAATACCCTTGGACAATTAACCCTAGGACAAAATACCCTTGGACAAAATACCCTAGGACAAAATACCCTTGGACAAAATACCCTTGGACAAAATACCCTAGGACAAAATACCCTTGGACAAAATACCCTCAGACAAAATACCCATGGACAAAATACCCTTGGACGAAATACCCTTGGACAAAATACCCTTAGACGAAATACTCTTGGACAGAATACCCTCAGACAATTTACCATGTATTATAATATATAACAGCATCTTAGGTATTTCGTAGAATGATAAAAATTATACCTATATCATGCAAACATTTTGCACACATGCAGTACAGTATTAATATTATTATTATTAAAGGGACAGGGTACAATAATTTTCATGTTGCATAAAAAGTTTCCTATTGATATAATAAAATTAAAAATATAATGTGTCAATTGCCCCAAAATACCAACCAACCAACCAACCAACCAACCAACCAACCAACCAACCAACCAACCAACCAACCAACCAACCAACCAACCAACCAACCAACCAACCAACCAACCAACCAACCAACCAACCAACCAACCAACCAACCAACCAACCAACCAACCAACCAACTAACCAACCAACCAACCAACCAACCAACCAACCAACCAACCAACCAACCAACCAACCAACCAACCAACCAACCAACCAACCAACCAACCAACCAACCAACCAACCAAAATACCCTAGGACAAAATACCCTCAGACAATTTACCCTAGGACAAAATACCCTCAGACAATTTACCCTAGGACAAAATACCCTTGGATAATTTACCCTAGGACAAAATACCCTTGGACAATTAACCCTAGGACAAAATACCCTTGGACAAAATACCCTAGGACAAAATACCCTTGGACAAAATACCCTTGGAAAAAATACCCTAGGACAAAATACCCTTGGACAAAATACCCTCAGATAAAATACCCTCAGACAAAATACCCATGGACAAAATACCCTTGGACGAAATACCCTTGGACAAAATACCCTTAGACGAAATACTCTTGGACAGAATACCCTCAGACAATTTACCATGTATTATAATATATAACAGCATCTTAGGTATTTCGTAGAATGATAAAAATTATACCTATATCATGCAAACATTTTGCACACATGCAGTACAGTATTAATATTATTATTATTAAAGGGACAGGGTACAATAATTTTCATGTTGCATAAAAAGTTTCCTATTGATATAATAAAATTAAAAATATAATGTGTCAATTGCCCCAAAATACCAACCAACCAACCAACCAACCAACCAACCAACCAACCAACCAACCAACCAACCAACCAACCAACCAACCAACCAACCAACCAACCAACCAACCAACCAACCAACCAACCAACCAACCAACCAACCAACCAACCAACCAACCAACCAACCAACCAACCAACCAACCAACCAACCAACCAACCAACCAACCAACCAACCAACCAACCAACCAACCAACCAACCAACCAACCAAAATACCCTCAGACAATTTACCCTAGGACAAAATACCCTCAGACAATTTACCCTAGGACAAAATACCCTTGGATAATTTACCCTAGGACAAAATACCCTTGGACAATTAACCCTAGGACAAAATACCCTTGGACAAAATACCCTAGGACAAAATATCCTTGGACAAAATACCCTTGGACAAAATACCCTAGGACAAAATACCCTTGGACAAAATACCCTCAGATAAAATACCCTCAGACAAAAAACCCATGGACAAAATACCCTTGGACGAAATACCCTTGGACAAAATACCCTTAGACGAAATACTCTTGGACAGAATACCCTCAGACAATTTGCCATGTATTATAATATATAACAGCATCTTAGGTATTTCGTAGAATGATAAAAATTATACCTATATCATGCAAACATTTTGCACACATGCAGTACAGTATTAATATTATTATTATTAAAGGGACAGGGTACAATAATTTTCATGTTGCATAAAAAGTTTCCTATTGATATAATAAAATTAAAAATATAATGTGTCAATTGCCCCAAAATACCAACCAACCAACCAACCAACCAACCAACCAACCAACCAACCAACCAACCAACCAACCAACCAACCAACCAACCAACCAACCAACCAACCAACCAACCAACCAACCAACCAACCAACCAACCAACCAACCAACCAACCAACCAACCAACCAACCAACCAACCAACCAACCAACCAACCAACCAACCAACCAACCAACCAACCAACCAAAATACCCTAGGACAAAATACCCTCAGACAATTTACCCTAGGACAAAATACCCTTGGATAATTTACCCTAGGACAAAATACCCTTGGACAATTAACCCTAGGACAAAATACCCTTGGACAAAATACCCTAGGACAAAATACCCTTGGACAAAATACCCTTGGACAAAATACCCTAGGACAAAATACCCTTGGACAAAATACCCTCAGACAAAATACCCATGGACAAAATACCCTTGGACGAAATACCCTTGGACAAAATACCCTTAGACGAAATACTCTTGGACAGAATACCCTCAGACAATTTACCATGTATTATAATATATAACAGCATCTTAGGTATTTCGTAGAATGATAAAAATTATACCTATATCATGCAAACATTTTGCACACATGCAGTACAGTATTAATATTATTATTATTAAAGGGACAGGGTACAATAATTTTCATGTTGCATAAAAAGTTTCCTATTGATATAATAAAATTAAAAATATAATGTGTCAATTGCCCCAAATACCAACCAACCAACCAACCAACCAACCAACCAACCAACCAACCAACCAACCAACCAACCAACCAACCAACCAACCAACCAACCAACCAACCAACCAACCAACCAACCAACCAACCAACCAACCAACCAACCAACCAACCAACCAACCAACCAACCAACCAACCAACCAACCAAAATACCCTAGGACAAAATACCCTCAGACAATTTACCCTAGGACAAAATACCCTCAGACAATTTACCCTAGGACAAAATACCCTTGGACAATTAACCCTAGGACAAAATACCCTTGGACAAAATACCCTAGGACAAAATACCCTTGGACAAAATACCCTTGGAAAAAATACCCTAGGACAAAATACCCTTGGACAAAATACCCTCAGATAAAATACCCTCAGACAAAATACCCATGGACAAAATACCCTTGGACGAAATACCCTTGGACAAAATACCCTTAGACGAAATACTCTTGGACAGAATACCCTCAGACAATTTACCATGTATTATAATATATAACAGCATCTTAGGTATTTCGTAGAATGATAAAAATTATACCTATATCATGCAAACATTTTGCACACATGCAGTACAGTATTAATATTATTATTATTAAAGGGACAGAGTACAATAATTTTCATGTTGCATAAAAAGTTTCCTATTGATATAATAAAATTAAAAATATAATGTGTCAATTGCCCCAAAATACCAACCAACCAACCAACCAACCAACCAACCAACCAACCAACCAACCAACCAACCAACCAACCAACCAACCAACCAACCAACCAACCAACCAACCAACCAACCAACCAACCAACCAACCAACCAACCAACCAACCAACCAACCAACCAACCAACCAACCAACCAACCAATCAACCAACCAACCAACCAACCAACCAACCAACCAACCAACCAACCAACCAACCAACCAACCAACCAACCAACCAACCAACCAACCAACCAACCAACCAACCAAAATACCCTAGGACAAAATACCCTCAGACAATTTACCCTAGGACAAAATACCCTTGGATAATTTACCCTAGGACAAAATACCCTTGGACAAAATACCCATGGACAAAATACCCTTGGACGAAATACCCTTGGACAAAATACCCTTAGACGAAATACTCTTGGACAGAATACCCTCAGACAATTTACCATGTATTATAATATATAACAGCATCTTAGGTATTTCGTAGAATGATAAAAATTATACCTATATCATGCAAACATTTTGCACACATGCAGTACAGTATTAATATTATTATTATTAAAGGGACAGAGTACAATAATTTTCATGTTGCATAAAAAGTTTCCTATTGATATAATAAAATTAAAAATATAATGTGTCAATTGCCCCAAAATACCAACCAACCAACCAACCAACCAACCAACCAACCAACCAACCAACCAACCAACCAACCAACCAACCAACCAACCAACCAACCAACCAACCAACCAACCAACCAACCAACCAACCAACCAACCAACCAACCAACCAACCAACCAACCAACCAACCAACCAACCAACCAACCAACCAACCAACCAACCAACCAACCAACCAACCAACCAACCAACCAACCAAAATACCCTAGGACAAAATACCCTCAGACAATTTACCCTAGGACAAAATACCCTTGGATAATTTACCCTAGGACAAAATACCCTTGGACAATTAACCCTAGGACAAAATACCCTTGGACAAAATACCCTAGGACAAAATACCCTTGGACAAAATACCCTTGGACAAAATACCCTAGGACAAAATACCCTTGGACAAAATACCCTCAGATAAAATACCCTCAGACAAAATACCCATGGACAAAATACCCTTGGACGAAATACCCTTGGACAAAATACCCTTAGACGAAATACTCTTGGACAGAATACCCTCAGACAATTTACCATGTATTATAATATATAACAGCATCTTAGGTATTTCGTAGAATGATAAAAATTAAACCTATATCATGCAAACATTTTGCACACATGCAGTACAGTATTAATATTATTATTATTAAAGGGACAGGGTACAATAATTTTCATGTTGCATAAAAAGTTTCCTATTGATATAATAAAATTAAAAATATAATGTGTCAATTGCCCCAAAATACCAACCAACCAACCAACCAAACAACCAACCAACCAACCAACCAACCAACCAACCAACCAACCAACCAACCAACCAACCAAAATACCCTAGGACAAAATACCCTCAGACAATTTACCCTAGGACAAAATACCCTCAGACAATTTACCCTAGGACAAAATACCCTTGGATAATTTACCCTAGGACAAAATACCCTTGGACAATTAACCCTAGGACAAAATACCCTTGGACAAAATACCCTAGGACAAAATACCCTTGGACAAAATACCCTTGGAAAAAATACCCTAGGACAAAATACCCTTGGACAAAATACCCTCAGATAAAATACCCTCAGACAAAATACCCATGGACAAAATACCCTTGGACGAAATACCCTTGGACAAAATACCCTTAGACGAAATACTCTTGGACAGAATACCCTCAGACAATTTACCATGTATTATAATATATAACAGCATCTTAGGTATTTCGTAGAATGATAAAAATTATACCTATATCATGCAAACATTTTGCACACATGCAGTACAGTATTAATATTATTATTATTAAAGGGACAGGGTACAATAATTTTCATGTTGCATAAAAAGTTTCCTATTGATATAATAAAATTAAAAATATAATGTGTCAATTGCCCCAAAATACCAACCAACCAACCAACCAACCAACCAACCAACCAACCAACCAACCAACCAACCAACCAACCAACCAACCAACCAACCAACCAACCAACCAACCAACCAACCAACCAACCAACCAACCAACCAACCAACCAACCAACCAACCAACCAACCAACCAACCAACCAACCAACCAACCAACCAACCAACCAACCAAAATACCCTAGGACAAAATACCCTCAGACAATTTACCCTAGGACAAAATACCCTCAGACAATTTACCCTAGGACAAAATACCCTTGGATAATTTACCCTAGGACAAAATACCCTTGGACAATTAACCCTAGGACAAAATACCCTTGGACAAAATACCCTAGGACAAAATACCCTTGGACAAAATACCCTTGGAAAAAATACCCTAGGACAAAATACCCTTGGACAAAATACCCTCAGATAAAATACCCTCAGACAAAATACCCATGGACAAAATACCCTTGGACGAAATACCCTTGGACAAAATACCCTTAGACGAAATACTCTTGGACAGAATACCCTCAGACAATTTACCATGTATTATAATATATAACAGCATCTTAGGTATTTCGTAGAATGATAAAAATTATACCTATATCATGCAAACATTTTGCACACATGCAGTACAGTATTAATATTATTATTATTAAAGGGACAGGGTACAATAATTTTCATGTTGCATAAAAAGTTTCCTATTGATATAATAAAATTAAAAATATAATGTGTCAATTGCCCCAAAATACCAACCAACCAACCAACCAACCAACCAACCAACCAACCAACCAACCAACCAACCAACCAACCAACCAACCAACCAACCAACCAACCAACCAACCAACCAACCAACCAACCAACCAACCAACCAACCAACCAACCAACCAACCAACCAACCAACCAACCAACCAACCAACCAACCAACCAACCAACCAACCAACCAACCAACCAACCAACCAACCAACCAACCAACCAACCAAAATACCCTAGGACAAAATACCCTCAGACAATTTACCCTAGGACAAAATACCCTTGGATAATTTACCCTAGGACGAAATACCCTTGGACAATTAACCCTAGGACAAAATACCCTTGGACAAAATACCCTAGGACAAAATACCCTTGGACAAAATACCCTAGGACAAAATACCCTTGGACAAAATACCCTCAGATAAAATACCCTCAGACAAAATACCCATGGACAAAATACCCTTGGACGAAATACCCTTGGACAAAATACCCTTAGACGAAATACTCTTGGACAGAATACCCTCAGACAATTTACCATGTATTATAATATATAACAGCATCTTAGGTATTTCGTAGAATGATAAAAATTATACCTATATCATGCAAACATTTTGCACACATGCAGTACAGTATTAATATTATTATTATTAAAGGGACAGGGTACAATAATTTTCATGTTGCATAAAAAGTTTCCTATTGATATAATAAAATTAAAAATATAATGTGTCAATTGCCCCAAAATACCAACCAACCAACCAACCAACCAACCAACCAACCAACCAACCAACCAACCAACCAACCAACCAACCAACCAACCAACCAACCAACCAACCAACCAACCAACCAACCAACCAACCAACCAACCAACCAACCAACCAACCAACCAACCAACCAACCAACCAACCAACCAACCAACCAACCAACCAACCAACCAACCAACCAACCAACCAACCAACCAACCAACCAACCAACCAACCAACCAACCAACCAACCAACCAACCAACCAACCAACCAACCAACCAACCAACCAACCAACCAACCAACCAACCAACCAACCAACCAACCAACCAACCAACCAACCAACCAAAATACCCTCAGACAATTTACCCTAGGACAAAATACCCTCAGACAATTTACCCTAGGACAAAATACCCTTGGATAATTTACCCTAGGACAAAATACCCTTGGACAATTAACCCTAGGACAAAATACCCTTGGACAAAATACCCTAGGACAAAATACCCTTGGACAAAATACCCTTGGACAAAATACCCTTGGACAAAATACCCTCAGATAAAATACCCTCAGACAAAATACCCATGGACAAAATACCCTTGGACGAAATACCCTTGGACAAAATACCCTTAGACGAAATACTCTTGGACAGAATACCCTCAGACAATTTACCATGTATTATAATATATAACAGCATCTTAGGTATTTCGTAGAATGATAAAAATTATACCTATATCATGCAAACATTTTGCACACATGCAGTACAGTATTAATATTATTATTATTAAAGGGACAGGGTACAATAATTTTCATGTTGCATAAAAAGTTTCCTATTGATATAATAAAATTAAAAATATAATGTGTCAATTGCCCCAAAATACCAACCAACCAACCAACCAACCAACCAACCAACCAACCAACCAACCAACCAACCAACCAACCAACCAACCAACCAACCAACCAACCAACCAACCAACCAACCAACCAACCAACCAACCAACCAACCAACCAACCAACCAACCAACCAACCAACCAACCAACCAACCAACCAACCAACCAACCAACCAACCAACCAACCAACCAACCAACCAACCAACCAACCAACCAACCAACCAACCAACCAACCAACCAACCAACCAACCAACCAACCAACCAACCAACCAACCAACCAACCAACCAACCAACCAACCAACCAACCAACCAACCAACCAACCAACCAACCAACCAACCAACCAACCAACCAACCAACCAACCAACCAACCAACCAACCAACCAAACAACCAACCAACCAACCAACCAACCAACCAACCAACCAACCAACCAACCAACCAACCAACCAACCAACCAACCAACCAACCAACCAACCAACCAACCAACCAACCAACCAACCAACCAACCAACCAACCAACCAACCAACCAACCAACCAAAATACCCTAGGACAAAATACCCTCAGACAATTTACCCTAGGACAAAATACCCTTGGATAATTTACCCTAGGACAAAATACCCTTGGACAATTAACCCTAGGACAAAATACCCTTGGACAAAATACCCTAGGACAAAATACCCTTGGACAAAATACCCTTGGACAAAATACCCTAGGACAAAATACCCTTGGACAAAATACCCTCAGACAAAATACCCATGGACAAAATACCCTTGGACGAAATACCCTTGGACAAAATACCCTTAGACGAAATACTCTTGGACAGAATACCCTCAGACAATTTACCATGTATTATAATATATAACAGCATCTTAGGTATTTCGTAGAATGATAAAAATTATACCTATATCATGCAAACATTTTGCACACATGCAGTACAGTATTAATATTATTATTATTAAAGGGACAGGGTACAATAATTTTCATGTTGCATAAAAAGTTTCCTATTGATATAATAAAATTAAAAATATAATGTGTCAATTGCCCCAAAATACCAACCAACCAACCAACCAACCAACCAACCAACCAACCAACCAACCAACCAACCAACCAACCAACCAACCAACCAACCAACCAACCAACCAACCAACCAACCAACCAACCAACCAACCAACCAACCAACCAACCAACCAACCAACCAACCAACTAACCAACCAACCAACCAACCAACCAACCAACCAACCAACCAACCAACCAACCAACCAACCAACCAACCAACCAACCAACCAACCAACCAACCAACCAACCAACCAACCAATACCCTAGGACAAAATACCCTCAGACAATTTACCCTAGGACAAAATACCCTCAGACAATTTACCCTAGGACAAAATACCCTTGGATAATTTACCCTAGGACAAAATACCCTTGGACAATTAACCCTAGGACAAAATACCCTTGGACAAAATACCCTAGGACAAAATACCCTTGGACAAAATACCCTTGGAAAAAATACCCTAGGACAAAATACCCTTGGACAAAATACCCTCAGATAAAATACCCTCAGACAAAATACCCATGGACAAAATACCCTTGGACGAAATACCCTTGGACAAAATACCCTTAGACGAAATACTCTTGGACAGAATACCCTCAGACAATTTACCATGTATTATAATATATAACAGCATCTTAGGTATTTCGTAGAATGATAAAAATTATACCTATATCATGCAAACATTTTGCACACATGCAGTACAGTATTAATATTATTATTATTAAAGGGACAGGGTACAATAATTTTCATGTTGCATAAAAAGTTTCCTATTGATATAATAAAATTAAAAATATAATGTGTCAATTGCCCCAAAATACCAACCAACCAACCAACCAACCAACCAACCAACCAACCAACCAACCAACCAACCAACCAACCAACCAACCAACCAACCAACCAACCAACCAACCAACCAACCAACCAACCAACCAACCAACCAACCAACCAACCAACCAACCAACCAACCAACCAACCAACCAACCAACCAACCAACCAACCAACCAACCAACCAACCAACCAACCAAAATACCCTAGGACAAAATACCCTCAGACAATTTACCCTAGGACAAAATACCCTCAGACAATTTACCCTAGGACAAAATACCCTTGGATAATTTACCCTAGGACAAAATACCCTTGGACAATTAACCCTAGGACAAAATACCCTTGGACAAAATACCCTAGGACAAAATACCCTTGGACAAAATACCCTTGGAAAAAATACCCTAGGACAAAATACCCTTGGACAAAATACCCTCAGATAAAATACCCTCAGACAAAATACCCATGGACAAAATACCCTTGGACGAAATACCCTTGGACAAAATACCCTTAGACGAAATACTCTTGGACAGAATACCCTCAGACAATTTACCATGTATTATAATATATAACAGCATCTTAGGTATTTCGTAGAATGATAAAAATTATACCTATATCATGCAAACATTTTGCACACATGCAGTACAGTATTAATATTATTATTATTAAAGGGACAGGGTACAATAATTTTCATGTTGCATAAAAAGTTTCCTATTGATATAATAAAATTAAAAATATAATGTGTCAATTGCCCCAAAATACCAACCAACCAACCAACCAACCAACCAACCAACCAACCAACCAACCAACCAACCAACCAACCAACCAACCAACCAACCAACCAACCAACCAACCAACCAACCAACCAACCAACCAACCAACCAACCAACCAACCAACCAACCAACCAACCAACCAACCAACCAACCAACCAAAATACCCTAGGACAAAATACCCTCAGACAATTTACCCTAGGACAAAATACCCTTGGATAATTTACCCTAGGACAAAATACCCTTGGACAATTAACCCTAGGACAAAATACCCTTGGACAAAATACCCTAGGACAAAATACCCTTGGACAAAATACCCTAGGACAAAATACCCTTGGACAAAATACCCTCAGATAAAATACCCTCAGACAAAATACCCATGGACAAAATACCCTTGGACGAAATACCCTTGGACAAAATACCCTTAGACGAAATACTCTTGGACAGAATACCCTCAGACAATTTACCATGTATTATAATATATAACAGCATCTTAGGTATTTCGTAGAATGATAAAAATTATACCTATATCATGCAAACATTTTGCACACATGCAGTACAGTATTAATATTATTATTATTAAAGGGACAGGGTACAATAATTTTCATGTTGCATAAAAAGTTTCCTATTGATATAATAAAATTAAAAATATAATGTGTCAATTGCCCCAAAATACCAACCAACCAACCAACCAACCAACCAACCAACCAACCAACCAACCAACCAACCAACCAACCAACCAACCAACCAACCAACCAACCAACCAACCAACCAACCAACCAACCAACCAACCAACCAACCAACCAACCAACCAACCAACCAACCAACCAACCAAAATACCCTAGGACAAAATACCCTCAGACAATTTACCCTAGGACAAAATACCCTTGGATAATTTACCCTAGGACAAAATACCCTTGGACAATTAACCCTAGGACAAAATACCCTTGGACAAAATACCCTAGGACAAAATACCCTTGGACAAAATACCCTTGGACAAAATACCCTAGGACAAAATACCCTTGGACAAAATACCCTCAGATAAAATACCCTCAGACAAAATACCCATGGACAAAATACCCTTGGACGAAATACCCTTGGACGAAATACCCTTAGACGAAATACTCTTGGACAGAATACCCTCAGACAATTTACCATGTATTATAATATATAACAGCATCTTAGGTATTTCGTAGAATGATAAAAATTATACCTATATCATGCAAACATTTTGCACACATGCAGTACAGTATTAATATTATTATTATTAAAGGGACAGGGTACAATAATTTTCATGTTGCATAAAAAGTTTCCTATTGATATAATAAAATTAAAAATATAATGTGTCAATTGCCCCAAAATACCAACCAACCAACCAACCAACCAACCAACCAACCAACCAACCAACCAACCAACCAACCAACCAACCAACCAACCAACCAACCAACCAACCAACCAACCAACCAACCAACCAACCAACCAACCAACCAACCAACCAACCAACCAACCAACCAACCAACCAACCAACCAACCAACCAACCAACCAACCAACCAACCAATCAACCAACCAACCAACCAACCAACCAACCAACCAACCAACCAACCAACCAACCAACCAACCAACCAACCAACCAACCAACCAACCAACCAACCAACCAACCAACCAACCAACCAACCAACCAACCAAAATACCCTCAGACAATTTACCCTAGGACAAAATACCCTCAGACAATTTACCCTAGGACAAAATACCCTTGGATAATTTACCCTAGGACAAAATACCCTTGGACAATTAACCCTAGGACAAAATACCCTTGGACAAAATACCCTAGGACAAAATATCCTTGGACAAAATACCCTTGGACAAAATACCCTAGGACAAAATACCCTTGGACAAAATACCCTCAGATAAAATACCCTCAGACAAAAAACCCATGGACAAAATACCCTTGGACGAAATACCCTTGGACAAAATACCCTTAGACGAAATACTCTTGGACAGAATACCCTCAGACAATTTGCCATGTATTATAATATATAACAGCATCTTAGGTATTTCGTAGAATGATAAAAATTATACCTATATCATGCAAACATTTTGCACACATGCAGTACAGTATTAATATTATTATTATTAAAGGGACAGGGTACAATAATTTTCATGTTGCATAAAAAGTTTCCTATTGATATAATAAAATTAAAAATATAATGTGTCAATTGCCCCAAAATACCAACCAACCAACCAACCAACCAACCAACCAACCAACCAACCAACCAACCAACCAACCAACCAACCAACCAACCAACCAACCAACCAACCAACCAACCAACCAACCAACCAACCAACCAACCAACCAACCAACCAACCAACCAACCAACCAACCAACCAACCAACCAACCAACCAACCAACCAACCAACCAACCAACCAACCAACCAAAATACCCTAGGACAAAATACCCTCAGACAATTTACCCTAGGACAAAATACCCTTGGATAATTTACCCTAGGACAAAATACCCTTGGACAATTAACCCTAGGACAAAATACCCTTGGACAAAATACCCTAGGACAAAATACCCTTGGACAAAATACCCTTGGACAAAATACCCTAGGACAAAATACCCTTGGACAAAATACCCTCAGACAAAATACCCATGGACAAAATACCCTTGGACGAAATACCCTTGGACAAAATACCCTTAGACGAAATACTCTTGGACAGAATACCCTCAGACAATTTACCATGTATTATAATATATAACAGCATCTTAGGTATTTCGTAGAATGATAAAAATTATACCTATATCATGCAAACATTTTGCACACATGCAGTACAGTATTAATATTATTATTATTAAAGGGACAGGGTACAATAATTTTCATGTTGCATAAAAAGTTTCCTATTGATATAATAAAATTAAAAATATAATGTGTCAATTGCCCCAAATACCAACCAACCAACCAACCAACCAACCAACCAACCAACCAACCAACCAACCAACCAACCAACCAACCAACCAACCAACCAACCAACCAACCAACCAACCAACCAACCAACCAACCAACCAACCAACCAACCAACCAACCAACCAACCAACCAACCAACCAACCAACCAAAATACCCTAGGACAAAATACCCTCAGACAATTTACCCTAGGACAAAATACCCTCAGACAATTTACCCTAGGACAAAATACCCTTGGACAATTAACCCTAGGACAAAATACCCTTGGACAAAATACCCTAGGACAAAATACCCTTGGACAAAATACCCTTGGAAAAAATACCCTAGGACAAAATACCCTTGGACAAAATACCCTCAGATAAAATACCCTCAGACAAAATACCCATGGACAAAATACCCTTGGACGAAATACCCTTGGACAAAATACCCTTAGACGAAATACTCTTGGACAGAATACCCTCAGACAATTTACCATGTATTATAATATATAACAGCATCTTAGGTATTTCGTAGAATGATAAAAATTATACCTATATCATGCAAACATTTTGCACACATGCAGTACAGTATTAATATTATTATTATTAAAGGGACAGAGTACAATAATTTTCATGTTGCATAAAAAGTTTCCTATTGATATAATAAAATTAAAAATATAATGTGTCAATTGCCCCAAAATACCAACCAACCAACCAACCAACCAACCAACCAACCAACCAACCAACCAACCAACCAACCAACCAACCAACCAACCAACCAACCAACCAACCAACCAACCAACCAACCAACCAACCAACCAACCAACCAACCAACCAACCAACCAACCAACCAACCACCAACCAATCAACCAACCAACCAACCAACCAACCAACCAACCAACCAACCAACCAACCAACCAACCAACCAACCAACCAACCAACCAACCAACCAACCAACCAACCAACCAAAATACCCTAGGACAAAATACCCTCAGACAATTTACCCTAGGACAAAATACCCTTGGATAATTTACCCTAGGACAAAATACCCTTGGACAAAATACCCATGGACAAAATACCCTTGGACGAAATACCCTTGGACAAAATACCCTTAGACGAAATACTCTTGGACAGAATACCCTCAGACAATTTACCATGTATTATAATATATAACAGCATCTTAGGTATTTCGTAGAATGATAAAAATTATACCTATATCATGCAAACATTTTGCACACATGCAGTACAGTATTAATATTATTATTATTAAAGGGACAGAGTACAATAATTTTCATGTTGCATAAAAAGTTTCCTATTGATATAATAAAATTAAAAATATAATGTGTCAATTGCCCCAAAATACCAACCAACCAACCAACCAACCAACCAACCAACCAACCAACCAACCAACCAACCAACCAACCAACCAACCAACCAACCAACCAACCAACCAACCAACCAACCAACCAACCAACCAACCAACCAACCAACCAACCAACCAACCAACCAACCAACCAACCAACCAACCAACCAACCAACCAACCAACCAACCAACCAACCAACCAACCAACCAACCAACCAACCAAAATACCCTAGGACAAAATACCCTCAGACAATTTACCCTAGGACAAAATACCCTTGGATAATTTACCCTAGGACAAAATACCCTTGGACAATTAACCCTAGGACAAAATACCCTTGGACAAAATACCCTAGGACAAAATACCCTTGGACAAAATACCCTTGGACAAAATACCCTAGGACAAAATACCCTTGGACAAAATACCCTCAGATAAAATACCCTCAGACAAAATACCCATGGACAAAATACCCTTGGACGAAATACCCTTGGACAAAATACCCTTAGACGAAATACTCTTGGACAGAATACCCTCAGACAATTTACCATGTATTATAATATATAACAGCATCTTAGGTATTTCGTAGAATGATAAAAATTAAACCTATATCATGCAAACATTTTGCACACATGCAGTACAGTATTAATATTATTATTATTAAAGGGACAGGGTACAATAATTTTCATGTTGCATAAAAAGTTTCCTATTGATATAATAAAATTAAAAATATAATGTGTCAATTGCCCCAAAATACCAACCAACCAACCAACCAAACAACCAACCAACCAACCAACCAACCAACCAACCAACCAACCAACCAACCAACCAACCAACCAACCAACCAACCAACCAACCAACCAACCAACCAACCAACCAACCAACCAACCAACCAACCAACCAACCAACCAACCAACCAACCAACCAACCAACCAACCAACCAACCAACCAACCAACCAAAATACCCTCAGACAATTTACCCTAGGACAAAATACCCTCAGACAATTTACCCTAGGACAAAATACCCTTGGATAATTTACCCTAGGACAAAATACCCTTGGACAATTAACCCTAGGACAAAATACCCTTGGACAAAATACCCTTGGACAAAATACCCTTGGACAAAATACCCTAGGACAAAATACCCTTGGACAAAATACCCTCAGATAAAATACCCTCAGACAAAATAGCAAAATACCCATGGACAAAATACCCTTGGACGAAATACCCTTGGACAAAATACCCTTAGACGAAATACTCTTGGACAGAATACCCTCAGACAATTTACCATGTATTATAATATATAACAGCATCTTAGGTATTTCGTAGAATGATAAAAATTATACCTATATCATGCAAACATTTTGCACACATGCAGTACAGTATTAATATTATTATTATTAAAGGGACAGGGTACAATAATTTTCATGTTGCATAAAAAGTTTCCTATTGATATAATAAAATTAAAAATATAATGTGTCAATTGCCCCAAAATACCAACCAACCAACCAACCAACCAACCAACCAACCAACCAACCAACCAACCAACCAACCAACCAACCAACCAACCAACCAACCAACCAACCAACCAACCAACCAACCAACCAACCAACCAACCAACCAACCAACCAACCAACCAACCAACCAACCAACCAACCAACCAACCAACCAACCAACCAACCAACCAACCAACCAACCAACCAACCAACCAACCAACCAACCAACCAACCAACCAACCAACCAACCAACCAACCAACCAACCAACCAACCAACCAACCAACCAACCAACCAACCAACCAACCAACCAACCAACCAACCAACCAACCAACCAACCAACCAACCAACCAACCAACCAACCAACCAACCAACCAACCAACCAACCAACCAACCAACCAACCAAACAACCAACCAACCAACCAACCAACCAACCAACCAACCAACCAACCAACCAACCAACCAACCAACCAACCAACCAAAATACCCTAGGACAAAATACCCTCAGACAATTTACCCTAGGACAAAATACCCTTGGATAATTTACCCTAGGACAAAATACCCTTGGACAATTAACCCTAGGACAAAATACCCTTGGACAAAATACCCTAGGACAAAATACCCTTGGACAAAATACCCTTGGACAAAATACCCTAGGACAAAATACCCTTGGACAAAATACCCTCAGACAAAATACCCATGGACAAAATACCCTTGGACGAAATACCCTTGGACAAAATACCCTTAGACGAAATACTCTTGGACAGAATACCCTCAGACAATTTACCATGTATTATAATATATAACAGCATCTTAGGTATTTCGTAGAATGATAAAAATTATACCTATATCATGCAAACATTTTGCACACATGCAGTACAGTATTAATATTATTATTATTAAAGGGACAGGGTACAATAATTTTCATGTTGCATAAAGTTTCCTATTGATATAATAAAATTAAAAATATAATGTGTCAATTGCCCCAAAATACCAACCAACCAACCAACCAACCAACCAACCAACCAACCAACCAACCAACCAACCAACCAACCAACCAACCAACCAACCAACCAACCAACCAACCAACCAACCAACCAACCAACCAACCAACCAACCAACCAACCAACCAACCAACCAACCAACCAACCAACCAACCAAAATACCCTAGGACAAAATACCCTCAGACAATTTACCCTAGGACAAAATACCCTCAGACAATTTACCCTAGGACAAAATACCCTTGGATAATTTACCCTAGGACAAAATACCCTTGGACAATTAACCCTAGGACAAAATACCCTTGGACAAAATACCCTAGGACAAAATACCCTTGGACAAAATACCCTTGGAAAAAATACCCTAGGACAAAATACCCTTGGACAAAATACCCTCAGATAAAATACCCTCAGACAAAATACCCATGGACAAAATACCCTTGGACGAAATACCCTTGGACAAAATACCCTTAGACGAAATACTCTTGGACAGAATACCCTCAGACAATTTACCATGTATTATAATATATAACAGCATCTTAGGTATTTCGTAGAATGATAAAAATTATACCTATATCATGCAAACATTTTGCACACATGCAGTACAGTATTAATATTATTATTATTAAAGGGACAGGGTACAATAATTTTCATGTTGCATAAAAAGTTTCCTATTGATATAATAAAATTAAAAATATAATGTGTAAATTGCCCCAAAATACCAACCAACCAACCAACCAACCAACCATCCAACCAACCAACCAACCAACCAACCAACCAACCAACCAACCAACCAACCAACCAACCAACCAACCAACCAACCAACCAACCAACCAACCAACCAACCAACCAACCAACCAACCAACCAACCAACCAACCAACCAACCAACCAACCAACCAACCAACCAACCAACCAACCAACCAACCAACCAACCAACCAACCAACCAACCAAAATACCCTAGGACAAAATACCCTCAGACAATTTACCCTAGGACAAAATACCCTTGGATAATTTACCCTAGGACAAAATACCCTTGGACAATTAACCCTAGGACAAAATACCCTTGGACAAAATTCCCTAGGACAAAATACCCTTGGACAAAATACCCTTGGACAAAATACCCTAGGACAAAATACCCTTGGACAAAATACCCTCAGATAAAATACCCTCAGACAAAATACCCATGGACAAAATACCCTTGGACGAAATACCCTTGGACAAAATACCCTTAGACGAAATACTCTTGGACAGAATACCCTCAGACAATTTACCATGTATTATAATATATAAGAGCATCTTAGGTATTTCGTAGAATGATAAAAATTATACCTATATCATGCAAACATTTTGCACACATGCAGTACAGTATTAATATTATTATTATTAAAGGGACAGGGTACAATAATTTTCATGTTGCATAAAAAGTTTCCTATTGATATAATAAAATTAAAAATATAATGTGTCAATTGCCCCAAAATACCAACCAACCAACCAACCAACCAACCAACCAACCAACCAACCAACCAACCAACCAACCAACCAACCAACCAACCAACCAACCAACCAACCAACCAACCAACCAACCAACCAACCAACCAACCAACCAACCAACCAACCAACCAACCAACCAACCAACCAACCAACCAACCAACCAACCAACCAACCAACCAACCAACCAACCAAAATACCCTCAGACAATTTACCCTAGGACAAAATACCCTCAGACAATTTACCCTAGGACAAAATACCCTTGGATAATTTACCCTAGGACAAAATACCCTTGGACAATTAACCCTAGGACAAAATACCCTTGGACAAAATACCCTTGGACAAAATACCCTTGGACAAAATACCCTAGGACAAAATACCCTTGGACAAAATACCCTCAGATAAAATACCCTCAGACAAAATACCCATGGACAAAATACCCTTGGACGAAATACCCTTGGACAAAATACCCTTAGACGAAATACTCTTGGACAGAATACCCTCAGACAATTTACCATGTATTATAATATATAACAGCATCTTAGGTATTTCGTAGAATGATAAAAATTATACCTATATCATGCAAACATTTTGCACACATGCAGTACAGTATTAATATTATTATTATTAAAGGGACAGGGTACAATAATTTTCATGTTGCATAAAAAGTTTCCTATTGATATAATAAAATTAAAAATATAATGTGTCAATTGCCCCAAAATACCAACCAACCAACCAACCAACCAACCAACCAACCAACCAACCAACCAACCAACCAACCAACCAACCAACCAACCAACCAACCAACCAACCAACCAACCAACCAACCAACCAACCAACCAACCAACCAACCAACCAACCAACCAACCAACCAACCAACCAACCAACCAACCAACCAACCAACCAACCAACCAACCAACCAACCAACCAACCAACCAACCAACCAACCAACCAACCAACCAACCAACCAACCAACCAACCAACCAACCAACCAACCAACCAACCAACCAACCAACCAACCAACCAACCAACCAACCAACCAACCAACCAACCAACCAACCAACCAACCAACCAACCAACCAAAATACCCTAGGACAAAATACCCTCAGACAATTTACCCTAGGACAAAATACCCTTGGATAATTTACCCTAGGACAAAATACCCTTGGACAATTAACCCTAGGACAAAATACCCTTGGACAAAATACCCTAGGACAAAATACCCTTGGACAAAATACCCTTGGACAAAATACCCTTGGACAAAATACCCTCAGACAAAATACCCATGGACAAAATACCCTTGGACGAAATACCCTTGGACAAAATACCCTTAGACGAAATACTCTTGGACAGAATACCCTCAGACAATTTACCATGTATTATAATATATAACAGCATCTTAGGTATTTCGTAGAATGATAAAAATTATACCTATATCATGCAAACATTTTGCACACATGCAGTACAGTATTAATATTATTATTATTAAAGGGACAGGGTACAATAATTTTCATGTTGCATAAAAAGTTTCCTATTGATATAATAAAATTAAAAATATAATGTGTCAATTGCCCCAAAATACCAACCAACCAACCAACCAACCAACCAACCAACCAACCAACCAACCAACCAACCAACCAACCAACCAACCAACCAACCAACCAACCAACCAACCAACCAACCAACCAACCAACCAACCAACCAACCAACCAACCAACCAAAATACCCTAGGACAAAATACCCTCAGACAATTTACCCTAGGACAAAATACCCTTGGATAATTTACCCTAGGACAAAATACCCTTGGACAATTAACCCTAGGACAAAATACCCTTGGACAAAATACCCTAGGACAAAATACCCTTGGACAAAATACCCTTGGACAAAATACCCTAGGACAAAATACCCTTGGACAAAATACCCTCAGATAAAATACCCTCAGACAAAATACCCATGGACAAAATACCCTTGGACGAAATACCCTTGGACAAAATACCCTTAGACGAAATACTCTTGGACAGAATACCCTCAGACAATTTACCATGTATTATAATATATAACAGCATCTTAGGTATTTCGTAGAATGATAAAAATTATACCTATATCATGCAAACATTTTGCACACATGCAGTACAGTATTAATATTATTATTATTAAAGGGACAGGGTACAATAATTTTCATGTTGCATAAAAAGTTTCCTATTGATATAATAAAATTAAAAATATAATGTGTCAATTGCCCCAAAATACCAACCAATCAACCAACCAACCAACCAACCAACCAACCAACCAACCAACCAACCAACCAACCAACCAACCAACCAACCAACCAACCAACCAACCAACCAACCAACCAACCAACCAACCAACCAACCAACCAACCAACCAACCAACCAACCAACCAACCAACCAACCAACCAACCAACCAACCAACCAACCAACCAACCAACCAACCAACCAACCAACCAACCAACCAACCAACCAACCAACCAACCAACCAACCAACCAACCAACCAACCAACCAACCAACCAACCAAAATACCCTAGGACAAAATACCCTCAGACAATTTACCCTAGGACAAAATACCCTCAGACAATTTACCCTAGGACAAAATACCCTTGGATAATTTACCCTAGGACAAAATACCCTTGGACAATTAACCCTAGGACAAAATACCCTTGGACAAAATACCCTAGGACAAAATACCCTTGGACAAAATACCCTTGGAAAAAATACCCTAGGACAAAATACCCTTGGACAAAATACCCTCAGATAAAATACCCTCAGACAAAATACCCATGGACAAAATACCCTTGGACGAAATACCCTTGGACAAAATACCCTTAGACGAAATACTCTTGGACAGAATACCCTCAGACAATTTACCATGTATTATAATATATAACAGCATCTTAGGTATTTCGTAGAATGATAAAAATTATACCTATATCATGCAAACATTTTGCACACATGCAGTACAGTATTAATATTATTATTATTAAAGGGACAGAGTACAATAATTTTCATGTTGCATAAAAAGTTTCCTATTGATATAATAAAATTAAAAATATAATGTGTCAATTGCCCCAAAATACCAACCAACCAACCAACCAACCAACCAACCAACCAACCAACCAACCAACCAACCAACCAACCAACCAACCAACCAACCAACCAACCAACCAACCAACCAACCAACCAACCAACCAACCAACCAACCAACCAACCAACCAACCAACCAACCAACCAACCAACCAACCAACCAACCAACCAACCAACCAACCAACCAACCAACCAACCAACCAACCAACCAACCAACCAACCAACCAACCAACCAACCAACCAACCAACCAACCAACCAACCAACCAACCAACTAACCAACCAACCAACGAAACAACCAACCAACCAACCAACCAACCAACCAACCAACCAACCAACCAACCAACCAACCAACCAACCAACCAACCAACCAACCAACCAACCAACCAACCAACCAACCAAAATACCCTAGGACAAAATACCCTCAGACAATTTACCCTAGGACAAAATACCCTTGGATAATTTACCCTAGGACAAAATACCCTTGGACAATTAACCCTAGGACAAAATACCCTTGGACAAAATACCCTAGGACAAAATACCCTTGGACAAAATACCCTTGGACAAAATACCCTTGGACAAAATACCCTCAGACAAAATACCCATGGACAAAATACCCTTGGACGAAATACCCTTGGACAAAATACCCTTAGACGAAATACTCTTGGACAGAATACCCTCAGACAATTTACCATGTATTATAATATATAACAGCATCTTAGGTATTTCGTAGAATGATAAAAATTATACCTATATCATGCAAACATTTTGCACACATGCAGTACAGTATTAATATTATTATTATTAAAGGGACAGGGTACAATAATTTTCATGTTGCATAAAAAGTTTCCTATTGATATAACAAAATTAAAAATATAATGTGTCAATTGCCCCAAAATACCAACCAACCAACCAACCAACCAACCAACCAACCAACCAACCAACCAACCAACCAACCAACCAACCAACCAACCAACCAACCAACCAACCAACCAACCAACCAACCAACCAACCAACCAACCAACCAACCAACCAACCAACCAACCAACCAACCAACCAACCAACCAACCAACCAACCAACCAACCAACCAACCAACCAACCAACCAACCAAAATACCCTAGGACAAAATACCCTCAGACAATTTACCCTAGGACAAAATACCCTTGGATAATTTACCCTAGGACAAAATACCCTTGGACAATTAACCCTAGGACAAAATACCCTTGGACAAAATACCCTAGGACAAAATACCCTTGGACAAAATACCCTTGGACAAAATACCCTAGGACAAAATACCCTTGGACAAAATACCCTCAGATAAAATACCCTCAGACAAAATACCCATGGACAAAATACCCTTGGACGAAATACCCTTGGACAAAATACCCTTAGACGAAATACTCTTGGACAGAATACCCTCAGACAATTTACCATGTATTATAATATATAACAGCATCTTAGGTATTTCGTAGAATGATAAAAATTATACCTATATCATGCAAACATTTTGCACACATGCAGTACAGTATTAATATTATTATTATTAAAGGGACAGGGTACAATAATTTTCATGTTGCATAAAAAGTTTCCTATTGATATAATAAAATTAAAAATATAATGTGTCAATTGCCCCAAAATACCAACCAATCAACCAACCAACCAACCAACCAACCAACCAACCAACCAACCAACCAACCAACCAACCAACCAACCAACCAACCAACCAACCAACCAACCAACCAACCAACCAACCAACCAACCAACCAACCAACCAACCAACCAACCAACCAACCAACCAACCAACCAACCAACCAACCAACCAACCAACCAACCAACCAACCAACCAACCAACCAACCAACCAACCAACCAACCAACCAACCAACCAACCAACCAACCAACCAACCAACCAACCAACCAACCAACCAACCAACCAACCAACCAACCAACCAACCAACCAACCAACCAACCAACCAACCAACCAACCAACCAACCAACCAACCAACCAACCAACCAAAATACCCTCAGACAATTTACCCTAGGACAAAATACCCTCAGACAATTTACCCTAGGACAAAATACCCTTGGATAATTTACCCTAGGACAAAATACCCTTGGACAATTAACCCTAGGACAAAATACCCTTGGACAAAATACCCTAGGACAAAATACCCTTGGACAAAATACCCTTGGACAAAATACCCTTGGACAAAATACCCTCAGATAAAATACCCTCAGACAAAATACCCATGGACAAAATACCCTTGGACGAAATACCCTTGGACAAAATACCCTTAGACGAAATACTCTTGGACAGAATACCCTCAGACAATTTACCATGTATTATAATATATAACAGCATCTTAGGTATTTCGTAGAATGATAAAAATTATACCTATATCATGCAAACATTTTGCACACATGCAGTACAGTATTAATATTATTATTATTAAAGGGACAGGGTACAATAATTTTCATGTTGCATAAAAAGTTTCCTATTGATATAATAAAATTAAAAATATAATGTGTAAATTGCCCCAAAATACCAACCAACCAACCAACCAACCAACCAACCAACCAACCAACCAACCAACCAACCAACCAACCAACCAACCAACCAACCAACCAACCAACCAACCAACCAACCAACCAACCAACCAACCAACCAACCAACCAACCAACCAACCAACCAACCAACCAACCAACCAACCAACCAACCAACCAACCAACCAACCAACCAACCAACCAACCAACCAACCAACCAACCAACCAACCAACCAACCAACCAACCAACCAACCAACCAACCAACCAACCAACCAACCAACCAACCAACCAACCAACCAACCAACCAACCAACCAACCAACCAACCAACCAACCAACCAACCAACCAACCAACCAACCAACCAACCAACCAACCAACCAACCAACCAACCAACCAACCAACCAACCAACCAACCAAACAACCAACCAACCAACCAACCAACCAACCAACCAACCAACCAACCAACCAACCAACCAACCAACCAACCAACCAACCAACCAACCAACCAACCAACCAACCAACCAACCAACCAACCAACCAACCAACCAACCAAAATACCCTAGGACAAAATACCCTCAGACAATTTACCCTAGGACAAAATACCCTTGGATAATTTACCCTAGGACAAAATACCCTTGGACAATTAACCCTAGGACAAAATACCCTTGGACAAAATACCCTAGGACAAAATACCCTTGGACAAAATACCCTTGGACAAAATACCCTAGGACAAAATACCCTTGGACAAAATACCCTCAGACAAAATACCCATGGACAAAATACCCTTGGACGAAATACCCTTGGACAAAATACCCTTAGACGAAATACTCTTGGACAGAATACCCTCAGACAATTTACCATGTATTATAATATATAACAGCATCTTAGGTATTTCGTAGAATGATAAAAATTATACCTATATCATGCAAACATTTTGCACACATGCAGTACAGTATTAATATTATTATTATTAAAGGGACAGGGTACAATAATTTTCATGTTGCATAAAAAGTTTCCTATTGATATAATAAAATTAAAAATATAATGTGTCAATTGCCCCAAAATACCAACCAACCAACCAACCAACCAACCAACCAACCAACCAACCAACCAACCAACCAACCAACCAACCAACCAACCAACCAACCAACCAACCAACCAACCAACCAACCAACCAACCAACCAACCAACCAACCAACCAACCAACCAACCAACCAACCAACTAACCAACCAACCAACCAACCAACCAACCAACCAACCAACCAACCAACCAACCAACCAACCAACCAACCAACCAACCAACCAACCAACCAACCAACCAACCAACCAACCAACCAACCAACCAAAATACCCTAGGACAAAATACCCTCAGACAATTTACCCTAGGACAAAATACCCTCAGACAATTTACCCTAGGCTCAGACAATTTACCCTAGGACAAAATACCCTTGGATAATTTACCCTAGGACAAAATACCCTTGGACAATTAACCCTAGGACAAAATACCCTTGGACAAAATACCCTAGGACAAAATACCCTTGGACAAAATACCCTTGGAAAAAATACCCTAGGACAAAATACCCTTGGACAAAATACCCTCAGATAAAATACCCTCAGACAAAATACCCATGGACAAAATACCCTTGGACGAAATACCCTTGGACAAAATACCCTTAGACGAAATACTCTTGGACAGAATACCCTCAGACAATTTACCATGTATTATAATATATAACAGCATCTTAGGTATTTCGTAGAATGATAAAAATTATACCTATATCATGCAAACATTTTGCACACATGCAGTACAGTATTAATATTATTATTATTAAAGGGACAGGGTACAATAATTTTCATGTTGCATAAAAAGTTTCCTATTGATATAATAAAATTAAAAATATAATGTGTCAATTGCCCCAAAATACCAACCAACCAACCAACCAACCAACCAACCAACCAACCAACCAACCAACCAACCAACCAACCAACCAACCAACCAACCAACCAACCAACCAACCAACCAACCAACCAACCAACCAACCAACCAACCAACCAACCAACCAACCAACCAACCAACCAACCAACCAACCAACCAACCAACCAACCAACCAACCAAAATACCCTAGGACAAAATACCCTCAGACAATTTACCCTAGGACAAAATACCCTCAGACAATTTACCCTAGGACAAAATACCCTTGGATAATTTACCCTAGGACAAAATACCCTTGGACAATTAACCCTAGGACAAAATACCCTTGGACAAAATACCCTAGGACAAAATACCCTTGGACAAAATACCCTTGGAAAAAATACCCTAGGACAAAATACCCTTGGACAAAATACCCTCAGATAAAATACCCTCAGACAAAATACCCATGGACAAAATACCCTTGGACGAAATACCCTTGGACAAAATACCCTTAGACGAAATACTCTTGGACAGAATACCCTCAGACAATTTACCATGTATTATAATATATAACAGCATCTTAGGTATTTCGTAGAATGATAAAAATTATACCTATATCATGCAAACATTTTGCACACATGCAGTACAGTATTAATATTATTATTATTAAAGGGACAGGGTACAATAATTTTCATGTTGCATAAAAAGTTTCCTATTGATATAATAAAATTAAAAATATAATGTGTCAATTGCCCCAAAATACCAACCAACCAACCAACCAACCAACCAACCAACCAACCAACCAACCAACCAACCAACCAACCAACCAACCAACCAACCAACCAACCAACCAACCAACCAACCAACCAACCAACCAACCAACCAACCAACCAACCAACCAACCAACCAACCAACCAACCAACCAACCAACCAACCAACCAACCAACCAACCAACCAACCAACCAACCAACCAACCAACCAACCAACCAACCAAAATACCCTAGGACAAAATACCCTCAGACAATTTACCCTAGGACAAAATACCCTTGGATAATTTACCCTAGGACGAAATACCCTTGGACAATTAACCCTAGGACAAAATACCCTTGGACAAAATACCCTAGGACAAAATACCCTTGGACAAAATACCCTAGGACAAAATACCCTTGGACAAAATACCCTCAGATAAAATACCCTCAGACAAAATACCCATGGACAAAATACCCTTGGACGAAATACCCTTGGACAAAATACCCTTAGACGAAATACTCTTGGACAGAATACCCTCAGACAATTTACCATGTATTATAATATATAACAGCATCTTAGGTATTTCGTAGAATGATAAAAATTATACCTATATCATGCAAACATTTTGCACACATGCAGTACAGTATTAATATTATTATTATTAAAGGGACAGGGTACAATAATTTTCATGTTGCATAAAAAGTTTCCTATTGATATAATAAAATTAAAAATATAATGTGTCAATTGCCCCAAAATACCAACCAACCAACCAACCAACCAACCAACCAACCAACCAACCAACCAACCAACCAACCAACCAACCAACCAACCAACCAACCAACCAACCAACCAACCAACCAACCAACCAACCAACCAACCAACCAACCAACCAACCAACCAACCAACCAACCAACCAACCAACCAACCAACCAACCAACCAACCAACCAACCAACCAACCAACCAACCAACCAACCAACCAACCAACCAACCAACCAACCAACCAACCAACCAACCAACCAACCAACCAACCAACCAACCAACCAACCAACCAACCAACCAACCAACCAACCAACCAACCAACCAACCAACCAAAATACCCTCAGACAATTTACCCTAGGACAAAATACCCTCAGACAATTTACCCTAGGACAAAATACCCTTGGATAATTTACCCTAGGACAAAATACCCTTGGACAATTAACCCTAGGACAAAATACCCTTGGACAAAATACCCTAGGACAAAATACCCTTGGACAAAATACCCTTGGACAAAATACCCTTGGACAAAATACCCTCAGATAAAATACCCTCAGACAAAATACCCATGGACAAAATACCCTTGGACGAAATACCCTTGGACAAAATACCCTTAGACGAAATACTCTTGGACAGAATACCCTCAGACAATTTACCATGTATTATAATATATAACAGCATCTTAGGTATTTCGTAGAATGATAAAAATTATACCTATATCATGCAAACATTTTGCACACATGCAGTACAGTATTAATATTATTATTATTAAAGGGACAGGGTACAATAATTTTCATGTTGCATAAAAAGTTTCCTATTGATATAATAAAATTAAAAATATAATGTGTCAATTGCCCCAAAATACCAACCAACCAACCAACCAACCAACCAACCAACCAACCAACCAACCAACCAACCAACCAACCAACCAACCAACCAACCAACCAACCAACCAACCAACCAACCAACCAACCAACCAACCAACCAACCAACCAACCAACCAACCAACCAACCAACCAACCAACCAACCAACCAACCAACCAACCAACCAACCAACCAACCAACCAACCAACCAACCAACCAACCAACCAACCAACCAACCAACCAACCAACCAACCAACCAACCAACCAACCAACCAACCAACCAACCAACCAACCAACCAACCAACCAACCAACCAACCAACCAACCAACCAACCAACCAACCAACCAACCAACCAACCAACCAACCAACCAACCAACCAACCAACCAACCAACCAACCAACCAACCAACCAACCAACCAACCAACCAACCAACCAACCAACCAACCAACCAACCAACCAACCAACCAACCAACCAACCAACCAACCAACCAAAATACCCTAGGACAAAATACCCTCAGACAATTTACCCTAGGACAAAATACCCTTGGATAATTTACCCTAGGACAAAATACCCTTGGACAATTAACCCTAGGACAAAATACCCTTGGACAAAATACCCTAGGACAAAATACCCTTGGACAAAATACCCTTGGACAAAATACCCTAGGACAAAATACCCTTGGACAAAATACCCTCAGACAAAATACCCATGGACAAAATACCCTTGGACGAAATACCCTTGGACAAAATACCCTTAGACGAAATACTCTTGGACAGAATACCCTCAGACAATTTACCATGTATTATAATATATAACAGCATCTTAGGTATTTCGTAGAATGATAAAAATTATACCTATATCATGCAAACATTTTGCACACATGCAGTACAGTATTAATATTATTATTATTAAAGGGACAGGGTACAATAATTTTCATGTTGCATAAAAAGTTTCCTATTGATATAATAAAATTAAAAATATAATGTGTCAATTGCCCCAAAATACCAACCAACCAACCAACCAACCAACCAACCAACCAACCAACCAACCAACCAACCAACCAACCAACCAACCAACCAACCAACCAACCAACCAACCAACCAACCAACCAACCAACCAACCAACCAACCAACCAACCAACCAACCAACCAACCAACTAACCAACCAACCAACCAACCAACCAACCAACCAACCAACCAACCAACCAACCAACCAACCAACCAACCAACCAACCAACCAACCAACCAACCAACCAACCAACCAAAATACCCTAGGACAAAATACCCTCAGACAATTTACCCTAGGACAAAATACCCTCAGACAATTTACCCTAGGACAAAATACCCTTGGATAATTTACCCTAGGACAAAATACCCTTGGACAATTAACCCTAGGACAAAATACCCTTGGACAAAATACCCTAGGACAAAATACCCTTGGACAAAATACCCTTGGAAAAAATACCCTAGGACAAAATACCCTTGGACAAAATACCCTCAGATAAAATACCCTCAGACAAAATACCCATGGACAAAATACCCTTGGACGAAATACCCTTGGACAAAATACCCTTAGACGAAATACTCTTGGACAGAATACCCTCAGACAATTTACCATGTATTATAATATATAACAGCATCTTAGGTATTTCGTAGAATGATAAAAATTATACCTATATCATGCAAACATTTTGCACACATGCAGTACAGTATTAATATTATTATTATTAAAGGGACAGGGTACAATAATTTTCATGTTGCATAAAAAGTTTCCTATTGATATAATAAAATTAAAAATATAATGTGTCAATTGCCCCAAAATACCAACCAACCAACCAACCAACCAACCAACCAACCAACCAACCAACCAACCAACCAACCAACCAACCAACCAACCAACCAACCAACCAACCAACCAACCAACCAACCAACCAACCAACCAACCAACCAACCAACCAACCAACCAACCAACCAACCAACCAACCAACCAACCAACCAACCAACCAACCAACCAACCAACCAACCAACCAACCAACCAACCAACCAACCAACCAAAATACCCTCAGACAATTTACCCTAGGACAAAATACCCTCAGACAATTTACCCTAGGACAAAATACCCTTGGATAATTTACCCTAGGACAAAATACCCTTGGACAATTAACCCTAGGACAAAATACCCTTGGACAAAATACCCTAGGACAAAATATCCTTGGACAAAATACCCTTGGACAAAATACCCTAGGACAAAATACCCTTGGACAAAATACCCTCAGATAAAATACCCTCAGACAAAAAACCCATGGACAAAATACCCTTGGACGAAATACCCTTGGACAAAATACCCTTAGACGAAATACTCTTGGACAGAATACCCTCAGACAATTTGCCATGTATTATAATATATAACAGCATCTTAGGTATTTCGTAGAATGATAAAAATTATACCTATATCATGCAAACATTTTGCACACATGCAGTACAGTATTAATATTATTATTATTAAAGGGACAGGGTACAATAATTTTCATGTTGCATAAAAAGTTTCCTATTGATATAATAAAATTAAAAATATAATGTGTCAATTGCCCCAAAATACCAACCAACCAACCAACCAACCAACCAACCAACCAACCAACCAACCAACCAACCAACCAACCAACCAACCAACCAACCAACCAACCAACCAACCAACCAACCAACCAACCAACCAACCAACCAACCAACCAACCAACCAACCAACCAACCAACCAACCAACCAACCAACCAACCAACCAACCAACCAACCAACCAACCAACCAACCAAAATACCCTAGGACAAAATACCCTCAGACAATTTACCCTAGGACAAAATACCCTTGGATAATTTACCCTAGGACAAAATACCCTTGGACAATTAACCCTAGGACAAAATACCCTTGGACAAAATACCCTAGGACAAAATACCCTTGGACAAAATACCCTTGGACAAAATACCCTAGGACAAAATACCCTTGGACAAAATACCCTCAGACAAAATACCCATGGACAAAATACCCTTGGACGAAATACCCTTGGACAAAATACCCTTAGACGAAATACTCTTGGACAGAATACCCTCAGACAATTTACCATGTATTATAATATATAACAGCATCTTAGGTATTTCGTAGAATGATAAAAATTATACCTATATCATGCAAACATTTTGCACACATGCAGTACAGTATTAATATTATTATTATTAAAGGGACAGGGTACAATAATTTTCATGTTGCATAAAAAGTTTCCTATTGATATAATAAAATTAAAAATATAATGTGTCAATTGCCCCAAATACCAACCAACCAACCAACCAACCAACCAACCAACCAACCAACCAACCAACCAACCAACCAACCAACCAACCAACCAACCAACCAACCAACCAACCAACCAACCAACCAACCAACCAACCAACCAACCAACCAACCAACCAACCAACCAACCAACCAACCAACCAACCAACCAAAATACCCTAGGACAAAATACCCTCAGACAATTTACCCTAGGACAAAATACCCTCAGACAATTTACCCTAGGACAAAATACCCTTGGACAATTAACCCTAGGACAAAATACCCTTGGACAAAATACCCTAGGACAAAATACCCTTGGACAAAATACCCTTGGAAAAAATACCCTAGGACAAAATACCCTTGGACAAAATACCCTCAGATAAAATACCCTCAGACAAAATACCCATGGACAAAATACCCTTGGACGAAATACCCTTGGACAAAATACCCTTAGACGAAATACTCTTGGACAGAATACCCTCAGACAATTTACCATGTATTATAATATATAACAGCATCTTAGGTATTTCGTAGAATGATAAAAATTATACCTATATCATGCAAACATTTTGCACACATGCAGTACAGTATTAATATTATTATTATTAAAGGGACAGAGTACAATAATTTTCATGTTGCATAAAAAGTTTCCTATTGATATAATAAAATTAAAAATATAATGTGTCAATTGCCCCAAAATACCAACCAACCAACCAACCAACCAACCAACCAACCAACCAACCAACCAACCAACCAACCAACCAACCAACCAACCAACCAACCAACCAACCAACCAACCAACCAACCAACCAACCAACCAACCAACCAACCAACCAACCAACCAACCAACCAACCAACCAACCAACCAACCAACCAACCAACCAACCAACCAACCAACCAACCAACCAACCAACCAACCAACCAACCAACCAACCAACCAACCAACCAACCAACCAACCAACCAACCAAAATACCCTAGGACAAAATACCCTCAGACAATTTACCCTAGGACAAAATACCCTTGGATAATTTACCCTAGGACAAAATACCCTTGGACAAAATACCCATGGACAAAATACCCTTGGACGAAATACCCTTGGACAAAATACCCTTAGACGAAATACTCTTGGACAGAATACCCTCAGACAATTTACCATGTATTATAATATATAACAGCATCTTAGGTATTTCGTAGAATGATAAAAATTATACCTATATCATGCAAACATTTTGCACACATGCAGTACAGTATTAATATTATTATTATTAAAGGGACAGAGTACAATAATTTTCATGTTGCATAAAAAGTTTCCTATTGATATAATAAAATTAAAAATATAATGTGTCAATTGCCCCAAAATACCAACCAACCAACCAACCAACCAACCAACCAACCAACCAACCAACCAACCAACCAACCAACCAACCAACCAACCAACCAACCAACCAACCAACCAACCAACCAACCAACCAACCAACCAACCAACCAACCAACCAACCAACCAACCAACCAACCAACCAACCAACCAACCAACCAACCAACCAACCAACCAACCAACCAACCAACCAACCAACCAACCAACCAACCAAAATACCCTAGGACAAAATACCCTCAGACAATTTACCCTAGGACAAAATACCCTTGGATAATTTACCCTAGGACAAAATACCCTTGGACAATTAACCCTAGGACAAAATACCCTTGGACAAAATACCCTAGGACAAAATACCCTTGGACAAAATACCCTTGGACAAAATACCCTAGGACAAAATACCCTTGGACAAAATACCCTCAGATAAAATACCCTCAGACAAAATACCCATGGACAAAATACCCTTGGACGAAATACCCTTGGACAAAATACCCTTAGACGAAATACTCTTGGACAGAATACCCTCAGACAATTTACCATGTATTATAATATATAACAGCATCTTAGGTATTTCGTAGAATGATAAAAATTAAACCTATATCATGCAAACATTTTGCACACATGCAGTACAGTATTAATATTATTATTATTAAAGGGACAGGGTACAATAATTTTCATGTTGCATAAAAAGTTTCCTATTGATATAATAAAATTAAAAATATAATGTGTCAATTGCCCCAAAATACCAACCAACCAACCAACCAAACAACCAACCAACCAACCAACCAACCAACCAACCAACCAACCAACCAACCAACCAACCAACCAACCAACCAACCAACCAACCAACCAACCAACCAACCAACCAACCAACCAACCAACCAACCAACCAACCAACCAACCAACCAACCAACCAACCAACCAACCAACCAACCAACCAACCAACCAAAATACCCTCAGACAATTTACCCTAGGACAAAATACCCTCAGACAATTTACCCTAGGACAAAATACCCTTGGATAATTTACCCTAGGACAAAATACCCTTGGACAATTAACCCTAGGACAAAATACCCTTGGACAAAATACCCTTGGACAAAATACCCTTGGACAAAATACCCTAGGACAAAATACCCTTGGACAAAATACCCTCAGATAAAATACCCTCAGACAAAATAGCAAAATACCCATGGACAAAATACCCTTGGACGAAATACCCTTGGACAAAATACCCTTAGACGAAATACTCTTGGACAGAATACCCTCAGACAATTTACCATGTATTATAATATATAACAGCATCTTAGGTATTTCGTAGAATGATAAAAATTATACCTATATCATGCAAACATTTTGCACACATGCAGTACAGTATTAATATTATTATTATTAAAGGGACAGGGTACAATAATTTTCATGTTGCATAAAAAGTTTCCTATTGATATAATAAAATTAAAAATATAATGTGTCAATTGCCCCAAAATACCAACCAACCAACCAACCAACCAACCAACCAACCAACCAACCAACCAACCAACCAACCAACCAACCAACCAACCAACCAACCAACCAACCAACCAACCAACCAACCAACCAACCAACCAACCAACCAACCAACCAACCAACCAACCAACCAACCAACCAACCAACCAACCAACCAACCAACCAACCAACCAACCAACCAACCAACCAACCAACCAACCAACCAACCAACCAACCAACCAACCAACCAACCAACCAACCAACCAACCAACCAACCAACCAACCAACCAACCAACCAACCAACCAACCAACCAACCAACCAACCAACCAACCAACCAACCAACCAACCAACCAACCAACCAACCAACCAACCAACCAACCAACCAACCAACCAACCAACCAACCAACCAACCAACCAAACAACCAACCAACCAACCAACCAACCAACCAACCAACCAACCAACCAACCAACCAACCAACCAACCAACCAACCAAAATACCCTAGGACAAAATACCCTCAGACAATTTACCCTAGGACAAAATACCCTTGGATAATTTACCCTAGGACAAAATACCCTTGGACAATTAACCCTAGGACAAAATACCCTTGGACAAAATACCCTAGGACAAAATACCCTTGGACAAAATACCCTTGGACAAAATACCCTAGGACAAAATACCCTTGGACAAAATACCCTCAGACAAAATACCCATGGACAAAATACCCTTGGACGAAATACCCTTGGACAAAATACCCTTAGACGAAATACTCTTGGACAGAATACCCTCAGACAATTTACCATGTATTATAATATATAACAGCATCTTAGGTATTTCGTAGAATGATAAAAATTATACCTATATCATGCAAACATTTTGCACACATGCAGTACAGTATTAATATTATTATTATTAAAGGGACAGGGTACAATAATTTTCATGTTGCATAAAGTTTCCTATTGATATAATAAAATTAAAAATATAATGTGTCAATTGCCCCAAAATACCAACCAACCAACCAACCAACCAACCAACCAACCAACCAACCAACCAACCAACCAACCAACCAACCAACCAACCAACCAACCAACCAACCAACCAACCAACCAACCAACCAACCAACCAACCAACCAACCAACCAACCAACCAACCAACCAACCAACCAACCAACCAAAATACCCTAGGACAAAATACCCTCAGACAATTTACCCTAGGACAAAATACCCTCAGACAATTTACCCTAGGACAAAATACCCTTGGATAATTTACCCTAGGACAAAATACCCTTGGACAATTAACCCTAGGACAAAATACCCTTGGACAAAATACCCTAGGACAAAATACCCTTGGACAAAATACCCTTGGAAAAAATACCCTAGGACAAAATACCCTTGGACAAAATACCCTCAGATAAAATACCCTCAGACAAAATACCCATGGACAAAATACCCTTGGACGAAATACCCTTGGACAAAATACCCTTAGACGAAATACTCTTGGACAGAATACCCTCAGACAATTTACCATGTATTATAATATATAACAGCATCTTAGGTATTTCGTAGAATGATAAAAATTATACCTATATCATGCAAACATTTTGCACACATGCAGTACAGTATTAATATTATTATTATTAAAGGGACAGGGTACAATAATTTTCATGTTGCATAAAAAGTTTCCTATTGATATAATAAAATTAAAAATATAATGTGTAAATTGCCCCAAAATACCAACCAACCAACCAACCAACCAACCATCCAACCAACCAACCAACCAACCAACCAACCAACCAACCAACCAACCAACCAACCAACCAACCAACCAACCAACCAACCAACCAACCAACCAACCAACCAACCAACCAACCAACCAACCAACCAACCAACCAACCAACCAACCAACCAACCAACCAACCAACCAACCAACCAACCAACCAACCAACCAACCAACCAAAATACCCTAGGACAAAATACCCTCAGACAATTTACCCTAGGACAAAATACCCTTGGATAATTTACCCTAGGACAAAATACCCTTGGACAATTAACCCTAGGACAAAATACCCTTGGACAAAATTCCCTAGGACAAAATACCCTTGGACAAAATACCCTTGGACAAAATACCCTAGGACAAAATACCCTTGGACAAAATACCCTCAGATAAAATACCCTCAGACAAAATACCCATGGACAAAATACCCTTGGACGAAATACCCTTGGACAAAATACCCTTAGACGAAATACTCTTGGACAGAATACCCTCAGACAATTTACCATGTATTATAATATATAAGAGCATCTTAGGTATTTCGTAGAATGATAAAAATTATACCTATATCATGCAAACATTTTGCACACATGCAGTACAGTATTAATATTATTATTATTAAAGGGACAGGGTACAATAATTTTCATGTTGCATAAAAAGTTTCCTATTGATATAATAAAATTAAAAATATAATGTGTCAATTGCCCCAAAATACCAACCAACCAACCAACCAACCAACCAACCAACCAACCAACCAACCAACCAACCAACCAACCAACCAACCAACCAACCAACCAACCAACCAACCAACCAACCAACCAACCAACCAACCAACCAACCAACCAACCAACCAACCAACCAACCAACCAACCAACCAACCAACCAACCAACCAACCAACCAACCAACCAACCAACCAAAATACCCTCAGACAATTTACCCTAGGACAAAATACCCTCAGACAATTTACCCTAGGACAAAATACCCTTGGATAATTTACCCTAGGACAAAATACCCTTGGACAATTAACCCTAGGACAAAATACCCTTGGACAAAATACCCTTGGACAAAATACCCTTGGACAAAATACCCTAGGACAAAATACCCTTGGACAAAATACCCTCAGATAAAATACCCTCAGACAAAATACCCATGGACAAAATACCCTTGGACGAAATACCCTTGGACAAAATACCCTTAGACGAAATACTCTTGGACAGAATACCCTCAGACAATTTACCATGTATTATAATATATAACAGCATCTTAGGTATTTCGTAGAATGATAAAAATTATACCTATATCATGCAAACATTTTGCACACATGCAGTACAGTATTAATATTATTATTATTAAAGGGACAGGGTACAATAATTTTCATGTTGCATAAAAAGTTTCCTATTGATATAATAAAATTAAAAATATAATGTGTCAATTGCCCCAAAATACCAACCAACCAACCAACCAACCAACCAACCAACCAACCAACCAACCAACCAACCAACCAACCAACCAACCAACCAACCAACCAACCAACCAACCAACCAACCAACCAACCAACCAACCAACCAACCAACCAACCAACCAACCAACCAACCAACCAACCAACCAACCAACCAACCAACCAACCAACCAACCAACCAACCAACCAACCAACCAACCAACCAACCAACCAACCAACCAACCAACCAACCAACCAACCAACCAACCAACCAACCAACCAACCAACCAACCAACCAACCAACCAACCAACCAACCAACCAACCAACCAACCAACCAACCAACCAACCAACCAACCAACCAACCAACCAACCAACCAAAATACCCTAGGACAAAATACCCTCAGACAATTTACCCTAGGACAAAATACCCTTGGATAATTTACCCTAGGACAAAATACCCTTGGACAATTAACCCTAGGACAAAATACCCTTGGACAAAATACCCTAGGACAAAATACCCTTGGACAAAATACCCTTGGACAAAATACCCTTGGACAAAATACCCTCAGACAAAATACCCATGGACAAAATACCCTTGGACGAAATACCCTTGGACAAAATACCCTTAGACGAAATACTCTTGGACAGAATACCCTCAGACAATTTACCATGTATTATAATATATAACAGCATCTTAGGTATTTCGTAGAATGATAAAAATTATACCTATATCATGCAAACATTTTGCACACATGCAGTACAGTATTAATATTATTATTATTAAAGGGACAGGGTACAATAATTTTCATGTTGCATAAAAAGTTTCCTATTGATATAATAAAATTAAAAATATAATGTGTCAATTGCCCCAAAATACCAACCAACCAACCAACCAACCAACCAACCAACCAACCAACCAACCAACCAACCAACCAACCAACCAACCAACCAACCAACCAACCAACCAACCAACCAACCAACCAACCAACCAACCAACCAACCAACCAACCAACCAACCAAAATACCCTAGGACAAAATACCCTCAGACAATTTACCCTAGGACAAAATACCCTTGGATAATTTACCCTAGGACAAAATACCCTTGGACAATTAACCCTAGGACAAAATACCCTTGGACAAAATACCCTAGGACAAAATACCCTTGGACAAAATACCCTTGGACAAAATACCCTAGGACAAAATACCCTTGGACAAAATACCCTCAGATAAAATACCCTCAGACAAAATACCCATGGACAAAATACCCTTGGACGAAATACCCTTGGACAAAATACCCTTAGACGAAATACTCTTGGACAGAATACCCTCAGACAATTTACCATGTATTATAATATATAACAGCATCTTAGGTATTTCGTAGAATGATAAAAATTATACCTATATCATGCAAACATTTTGCACACATGCAGTACAGTATTAATATTATTATTATTAAAGGGACAGGGTACAATAATTTTCATGTTGCATAAAAAGTTTCCTATTGATATAATAAAATTAAAAATATAATGTGTCAATTGCCCCAAAATACCAACCAATCAACCAACCAACCAACCAACCAACCAACCAACCAACCAACCAACCAACCAACCAACCAACCAACCAACCAACCAACCAACCAACCAACCAACCAACCAACCAACCAACCAACCAACCAACCAACCAACCAACCAACCAACCAACCAACCAACCAACCAACCAACCAACCAACCAACCAACCAACCAACCAACCAACCAACCAACCAACCAACCAACCATCCAACCAACCAACCAACCAACCAACCAACCAACCAACCAACCAACCAACCAACCAACCAACCAACCAACCAACCAACCAACCAACCAACCAACCAACCAACCAACCAACCAACCAACCAACCAACCAACCAACCAACCAACCAACCAACCAACCAACCAACCAACCAACCAACCAACCAAAATACCCTCAGACAATTTACCCTAGGACAAAATACCCTCAGACAATTTACCCTAGGACAAAATACCCTTGGATAATTTACCCTAGGACAAAATACCCTTGGACAATTAACCCTAGGACAAAATACCCTTGGACAAAATACCCTAGGACAAAATACCCTTGGACAAAATACCCTTGGACAAAATACCCTTGGACAAAATACCCTCAGATAAAATACCCTCAGACAAAATACCCATGGACAAAATACCCTTGGACGAAATACCCTTGGACAAAATACCCTTAGACGAAATACTCTTGGACAGAATACCCTCAGACAATTTACCATGTATTATAATATATAACAGCATCTTAGGTATTTCGTAGAATGATAAAAATTATACCTATATCATGCAAACATTTTGCACACATGCAGTACAGTATTAATATTATTATTATTAAAGGGACAGGGTACAATAATTTTCATGTTGCATAAAAAGTTTCCTATTTATATAATAAAATTAAAAATATAATGTGTCAATTGCCCCAAAATACCAACCAACCAACCAACCAACCAACCAACCAACCAACCAACCAACCAACCAACCAACCAACCAACCAACCAACCAACCAACCAACCAACCAACCAACCAACCAACCAACCAACCAACCAACCAACCAACCAACCAACCAACCAACCAACCAACTAACCAACCAACCAACCAACCAACCAACCAACCAACCAACCAACCAACCAACCAACCAACCAACCAACCAACCAACCAACCAACCAACCAACCAACCAACCAACCAAAATACCCTAGGACAAAATACCCTCAGACAATTTACCCTAGGACAAAATACCCTCAGACAATTTACCCTAGGACAAAATACCCTTGGATAATTTACCCTAGGACAAAATACCCTTGGACAATTAACCCTAGGACAAAATACCCTTGGACAAAATACCCTAGGACAAAATACCCTTGGACAAAATACCCTTGGAAAAAATACCCTAGGACAAAATACCCTTGGACAAAATACCCTCAGATAAAATACCCTCAGACAAAATACCCATGGACAAAATACCCTTGGACGAAATACCCTTGGACAAAATACCCTTAGACGAAATACTCTTGGACAGAATACCCTCAGACAATTTACCATGTATTATAATATATAACAGCATCTTAGGTATTTCGTAGAATGATAAAAATTATACCTATATCATGCAAACATTTTGCACACATGCAGTACAGTATTAATATTATTATTATTAAAGGGACAGGGTACAATAATTTTCATGTTGCATAAAAAGTTTCCTATTGATATAATAAAATTAAAAATATAATGTGTCAATTGCCCCAAAATACCAACCAACCAACCAACCAACCAACCAACCAACCAACCAACCAACCAACCAACCAACCAACCAACCAACCAACCAACCAACCAACCAACCAACCAACCAACCAACCAACCAACCAACCAACCAACCAACCAACCAACCAACCAAAATACCCTAGGACAAAATACCCTCAGACAATTTACCCTAGGACAAAATACCCTCAGACAATTTACCCTAGGACAAAATACCCTTGGATAATTTACCCTAGGACAAAATACCCTTGGACAATTAACCCTAGGACAAAATACCCTTGGACAAAATACCCTAGGACAAAATACCCTTGGACAAAATACCCTTGGAAAAAATACCCTAGGACAAAATACCCTTGGACAAAATACCCTCAGATAAAATACCCTCAGACAAAATACCAATGGACAAAATACCCTTGGACGAAATACCCTTGGACAAAATACCCTTAGACGAAATACTCTTGGACAGAATACCCTCAGACAATTTACCATGTATTATAATATATAACAGCATCTTAGGTATTTCGTAGAATGATAAAAATTATACCTATATCATGCAAACATTTTGCACACATGCAGTACAGTATTAATATTATTATTATTAAAGGGACAGGGTACAATAATTTTCATGTTGCATAAAAAGTTTCCTATTGATATAATAAAATTAAAAATATAATGTGTCAATTGCCCCAAAATACCAACCAACCAACCAACCAACCAACCAACCAACCAACCAACCAACCAACCAACCAACCAACCAACCAACCAACCAACCAACCAACCAACCAACCAACCAACCAACCAACCAACCAACCAACCAACCAACCAACCAACCAACCAACCAACCAACCAACCAACCAACCAACCAACCAACCAACCAACCAACCAACCAACCAACCAACCAACCAACCAACCAACCAACCAACCAACCAAAATACCCTAGGACAAAATACCCTCAGACAATTTACCCTAGGACAAAATACCCTTGGACAAAATACCCTAGGAAAA
>CATKWE010000018.1:97500-122500 GCA_949825025.1 Siphlonurus alternatus
CAACCAACCAACCAACCAACCAACCAACCAACCAACCAACCAACCAACCAACCAACCAACCAACCAACCAACCAACCAAAATACCCTAGGACAAAATACCCTCAGACAATTTACCCTAGGACAAAATACCCTTGGATAATTTACCCTAGGACAAAATACCCTTGGACAATTAACCCTAGGACAAAATACCCTTGGACAAAATACCCTAGGACAAAATACCCTTGGACAAAATACCCTTGGACAAAATACCCTAGGACAAAATACCCTTGGACAAAATACCCTCAGACAAAATACCCATGGACAAAATACCCTTGGACGAAATACCCTTGGACAAAATACCCTTAGACGAAATACTCTTGGACAGAATACCCTCAGACAATTTACCATGTATTATAATATATAACAGCATCTTAGGTATTTCGTAGAATGATAAAAATTATACCTATATCATGCAAACATTTTGCACACATGCAGTACAGTATTAATATTATTATTATTAAAGGGACAGGGTACAATAATTTTCATGTTGCATAAAAAGTTTCCTATTGATATAATAAAATTAAAAATATAATGTGTCAATTGCCCCAAATACCAACCAACCAACCAACCAACCAACCAACCAACCAACCAACCAACCAACCAACCAACCAACCAACCAACCAACCAACCAACCAACCAACCAACCAACCAACCAACCAACCAACCAACCAACCAACCAACCAACCAACCAACCAACCAACCAACCAACCAACCAAAATACCCTAGGACAAAATACCCTCAGACAATTTACCCTAGGACAAAATACCCTCAGACAATTTACCCTAGGACAAAATACCCTTGGATAATTTACCCTAGGACAAAATACCCTTGGACAATTAACCCTAGGACAAAATACCCTTGGACAAAATACCCTAGGACAAAATACCCTTGGACAAAATACCCTTGGAAAAAATACCCTAGGACAAAATACCCTTGGACAAAATACCCTCAGATAAAATACCCTCAGACAAAATACCCATGGACAAAATACCCTTGGACGAAATACCCTTGGACAAAATACCCTTAGACGAAATACTCTTGGACAGAATACCCTCAGACAATTTACCATGTATTATAATATATAACAGCATCTTAGGTATTTCGTAGAATGATAAAAATTATACCTATATCATGCAAACATTTTGCACACATGCAGTACAGTATTAATATTATTATTATTAAAGGGACAGAGTACAATAATTTTCATGTTGCATAAAAAGTTTCCTATTGATATAATAAAATTAAAAATATAATGTGTCAATTGCCCCAAAATACCAACCAACCAACCAACCAACCAACCAACCAACCAACCAACCAACCAACCAACCAACCAACCAACCAACCAACCAACCAACCAACCAACCAACCAACCAACCAACCAACCAACCAACCAACCAACCAACCAACCAACCAACCAACCAACCAACCAACCAACCAACCAACCAACCAACCAACCAACCAACCAACCAACCAACCAACCAACCAACCAACCAACCAACCAACCAACCAACCAACCAACCAACCAACCAACCAACCAACCAACCAACCAACCAACCAACCAACCAACCAAAATACCCTAGGACAAAATACCCTCAGACAATTTACCCTAGGACAAAATACCCTTGGATAATTTACCCTAGGACAAAATACCCTTGGACAAAATACCCATGGACAAAATACCCTTGGACGAAATACCCTTGGACAAAATACCCTTAGACGAAATACTCTTGGACAGAATACCCTCAGACAATTTACCATGTATTATAATATATAACAGCATCTTAGGTATTTCGTAGAATGATAAAAATTATACCTATATCATGCAAACATTTTGCACACATGCAGTACAGTATTAATATTATTATTATTAAAGGGACAGAGTACAATAATTTTCATGTTGCATAAAAAGTTTCCTATTGATATAATAAAATTAAAAATATAATGTGTCAATTGCCCCAAAATACCAACCAACCAACCAACCAACCAACCAACCAACCAACCAACCAACCAACCAACCAACCAACCAACCAACCAACCAACCAACCAACCAACCAACCAACCAACCAACCAACCAACCAACCAACCAACCAACCAACCAACCAACCAACCAACCAACCAACCAACCAACCAACCAACCAACCAACCAACCAACCAACCAACCAACCAACCAACCAACCAAAATACCCTAGGACAAAATACCCTCAGACAATTTACCCTAGGACAAAATACCCTTGGATAATTTACCCTAGGACAAAATACCCTTGGACAATTAACCCTAGGACAAAATACCCTTGGACAAAATACCCTAGGACAAAATACCCTTGGACAAAATACCCTTGGACAAAATACCCTAGGACAAAATACCCTTGGACAAAATACCCTCAGATAAAATACCCTCAGACAAAATACCCATGGACAAAATACCCTTGGACGAAATACCCTTGGACAAAATACCCTTAGACGAAATACTCTTGGACAGAATACCCTCAGACAATTTACCATGTATTATAATATATAACAGCATCTTAGGTATTTCGTAGAATGATAAAAATTAAACCTATATCATGCAAACATTTTGCACACATGCAGTACAGTATTAATATTATTATTATTAAAGGGACAGGGTACAATAATTTTCATGTTGCATAAAAAGTTTCCTATTGATATAATAAAATTAAAAATATAATGTGTCAATTGCCCCAAAATACCAACCAACCAACCAACCAACCAACCAACCAACCAACCAACCAACCAACCAACCAACCAACCAACCAACCAACCAACCAACCAACCAACCAACCAACCAACCAACCAACCAACCAACCAACCAACCAACCAACCAACCAACCAACCAACCAACCAACCAACCAACCAAAATACCCTCAGACAATTTACCCTAGGACAAAATACCCTCAGACAATTTACCCTAGGACAAAATACCCTTGGATAATTTACCCTAGGACAAAATACCCTTGGACAATTAACCCTAGGACAAAATACCCTTGGACAAAATACCCTTGGACAAAATACCCTTGGACAAAATACCCTAGGACAAAATACCCTTGGACAAAATACCCTCAGATAAAATACCCTCAGACAAAATACCCATGGACAAAATACCCTTGGACGAAATACCCTTGGACAAAATACCCTTAGACGAAATACTCTTGGACAGAATACCCTCAGACAATTTACCATGTATTATAATATATAACAGCATCTTAGGTATTTCGTAGAATGATAAAAATTATACCTATATCATGCAAACATTTTGCACACATGCAGTACAGTATTAATATTATTATTATTAAAGGGACAGGGTACAATAATTTTCATGTTGCATAAAAAGTTTCCTATTGATATAATAAAATTAAAAATATAATGTGTCAATTGCCCCAAAATACCAACCAACCAACCAACCAACCAACCAACCAACCAACCAACCAACCAACCAACCAACCAACCAACCAACCAACCAACCAACCAACCAACCAACCAACCAACCAACCAACCAACCAACCAACCAACCAACCAACCAACCAAAATACCCTAGGACAAAATACCCTCAGACAATTTACCCTAGGACAAAATACCCTCAGACAATTTACCCTAGGACAAAATACCCTTGGATAATTTACCCTAGGACAAAATACCCTTGGACAATTAACCCTAGGACAAAATACCCTTGGACAAAATACCTTAGGACAAAATACCCTTGGACAAAATACCCTTGGAAAAAATACCCTAGGACAAAATACCCTTGGACAAAATACCCTCAGATAAAATACCCTCAGACAAAATACCCATGGACAAAATACCCTTGGACGAAATACCCTTGGACAAAATACCCTTAGACGAAATACTCTTGGACAGAATACCCTCAGACAATTTACCATGTATTATAATATATAACAGCATCTTAGGTATTTCGTAGAATGATAAAAATTATACCTATATCATGCAAACATTTTGCACACATGCAGTACAGTATTAATATTATTATTATTAAAGGGACAGGGTACAATAATTTTCATGTTGCATAAAAAGTTTCCTATTGATATAATAAAATTAAAAATATAATGTGTAAATTGCCCCAAAATACCAACCAACCAACCAACCAACCAACCATCCAACCAACCAACCAACCAACCAACCAACCAACCAACCAACCAACCAACCAACCAACCAACCAACCAACCAACCAACCAACCAACCAACCAACCAACCAACCAACCAACCAACCAACCAACCAACCAACCAACCAACCAACCAACCAACCAACCAACCAACCAACCAACCAACCAACCAACCAACCAAAATACCCTAGGACAAAATACCCTCAGACAATTTACCCTAGGACAAAATACCCTTGGATAATTTACCCTAGGACAAAATACCCTTGGACAATTAACCCTAGGACAAAATACCCTTGGACAAAATACCCTAGGACAAAATACCCTTGGACAAAATACCCTTGGACAAAATACCCTAGGACAAAATACCCTTGGACAAAATACCCTCAGATAAAATACCCTCAGACAAAATACCCATGGACAAAATACCCTTGGACGAAATACCCTTGGACAAAATACCCTTAGACGAAATACTCTTGGACAGAATACCCTCAGACAATTTACCATGTATTATAATATATAAGAGCATCTTAGGTATTTCGTAGAATGATAAAAATTATACCTATATCATGCAAACATTTTGCACACATGCAGTACAGTATTAATATTATTATTATTAAAGGGACAGGGTACAATAATTTTCATGTTGCATAAAAAGTTTCCTATTGATATAATAAAATTAAAAATATAATGTGTCAATTGCCCCAAAATACCAACCAACCAACCAACCAACCAACCAACCAACCAACCAACCAACCAACCAACCAACCAACCAACCAACCAACCAACCAACCAACCAACCAACCAACCAACCAACCAACCAACCAACCAACCAACCAACCAACCAACCAACCAACCAACCAACCAACCAACCAACCAACCAACCAACCAACCAACCAACCAACCAACCAACCAACCAACCAACCAACCAACCAACCAACCAACCAACCAACCAACCAACCAAAATACCCTCAGACAATTTACCCTAGGACAAAATACCCTCAGACAATTTACCCTAGGACAAAATACCCTTGGATAATTTACCCTAGGACAAAATACCCTTGGACAATTAACCCTAGGACAAAATACCCTTGGACAAAATACCCTTGGACAAAATACCCTTGGACAAAATACCCTAGGACAAAATACCCTTGGACAAAATACCCTCAGATAAAATACCCTCAGACAAAATACCCATGGACAAAATACCCTTGGACGAAATACCCTTGGACAAAATACCCTTAGACGAAATACTCTTGGACAGAATACCCTCAGACAATTTACCATGTATTATAATATATAACAGCATCTTAGGTATTTCGTAGAATGATAAAAATTATACCTATATCATGCAAACATTTTGCACACATGCAGTACAGTATTAATATTATTATTATTAAAGGGACAGGGTACAATAATTTTCATGTTGCATAAAAAGTTTCCTATTGATATAATAAAATTAAAAATATAATGTGTCAATTGCCCCAAAATACCAACCAACCAACCAACCAACCAACCAACCAACCAACCAACCAACCAACCAACCAACCAACCAACCAACCAACCAACCAACCAACCAACCAACCAACCAACCAACCAACCAACCAACCAACCAACCAACCAACCAACCAACCAACCAACCAACCAACCAACCAACCAACCAACCAACCAACCAACCAACCAACCAACCAACCAACCAACCAACCAACCAACCAACCAACCAACCAACCAACCAACCAACCAACCAACCAACCAACCAACCAACCAACCAACCAACCAACCAACCAACCAACCAACCAACCAACCAACCAACCAACCAACCAACCAACCAACCAACCAACCAACCAACCAACCAACCAACCAACCAACCAACCAACCAACCAACCAACCAACCAACCAACCAACCAACCAAAATACCCTAGGACAAAATACCCTCAGACAATTTACCCTAGGACAAAATACCCTTGGATAATTTACCCTAGGACAAAATACCCTTGGACAATTAACCCTAGGACAAAATACCCTTGGACAAAATACCCTAGGACAAAATACCCTTGGACAAAATACCCTTGGACAAAATACCCTTGGACAAAATACCCTCAGACAAAATACCCATGGACAAAATACCCTTGGACGAAATACCCTTGGACAAAATACCCTTAGACGAAATACTCTTGGACAGAATACCCTCAGACAATTTACCATGTATTATAATATATAACAGCATCTTAGGTATTTCGTAGAATGATAAAAATTATACCTATATCATGCAAACATTTTGCACACATGCAGTACAGTATTAATATTATTATTATTAAAGGGACAGGGTACAATAATTTTCATGTTGCATAAAAAGTTTCCTATTGATATAATAAAATTAAAAATATAATGTGTCAATTGCCCCAAAATACCAACCAACCAACCAACCAACCAACCAACCAACCAACCAACCAACCAACCAACCAACCAACCAACCAACCAACCAACCAACCAACCAACCAACCAACCAACCAACCAACCAACCAACCAACCAACCAACCAACCAACCAACCAACCAACCAACCAACCAACCAACCAACCAAAATACCCTAGGACAAAATACCCTCAGACAATTTACCCTAGGACAAAATACCCTTGGATAATTTACCCTAGGACAAAATACCCTTGGACAATTAACCCTAGGACAAAATACCCTTGGACAAAATACCCTAGGACAAAATACCCTTGGACAAAATACCCTTGGACAAAATACCCTAGGACAAAATACCCTTGGACAAAATACCCTCAGATAAAATACCCTCAGACAAAATACCCATGGACAAAATACCCTTGGACGAAATACCCTTGGACAAAATACCCTTAGACGAAATACTCTTGGACAGAATACCCTCAGACAATTTACCATGTATTATAATATATAACAGCATCTTAGGTATTTCGTAGAATGATAAAAATTATACCTATATCATGCAAACATTTTGCACACATGCAGTACAGTATTAATATTATTATTATTAAAGGGACAGGGTACAATAATTTTCATGTTGCATAAAAAGTTTCCTATTGATATAATAAAATTAAAAATATAATGTGTCAATTGCCCCAAAATACCAACCAATCAACCAACCAACCAACCAACCAACCAACCAACCAACCAACCAACCAACCAACCAACCAACCAACCAACCAACCAACCAACCAACCAACCAACCAACCAACCAACCAACCAACCAACCAACCAACCAACCAACCAACCAACCAACCAACCAACCAACCAACCAACCAACCAACCAACCAACCAACCAACCAACCAACCAACCAACCAACCAACCAACCAACCAACCAACCAACCAACCAACCAACCAACCAACCAACCAACCAACCAACCAACCAACCAACCAACCAACCAACCAACCAACCAACCAACCAACCAACCAACCAACCAACCAACCAACCAACCAACCAACCAACCAACCAACCAACCAACCAACCAACCAACCAACCAACCAACCAACCAACCAACCAACCAACCAACCAACCAAAATACCCTCAGACAATTTACCCTAGGACAAAATACCCTCAGACAATTTACCCTAGGACAAAATACCCTTGGATAATTTACCCTAGGACAAAATACCCTTGGACAATTAACCCTAGGACAAAATACCCTTGGACAAAATACCCTAGGACAAAATACCCTTGGACAAAATACCCTTGGACAAAATACCCTTGGACAAAATACCCTCAGATAAAATACCCTCAGACAAAATACCCATGGACAAAATACCCTTGGACGAAATACCCCTGGACAAAATACCCTTAGACGAAATACTCTTGGACAGAATACCCTCAGACAATTTACCATGTATTATAATATATAACAGCATCTTAGGTATTTCGTAGAATGATAAAAATTATACCTATATCATGCAAACATTTTGCACACATGCAGTACAGTATTAATATTATTATTATTAAAGGGACAGGGTACAATAATTTTCATGTTGCATAAAAAGTTTCCTATTTATATAATAAAATTAAAAATATAATGTGTCAATTGCCCCAAAATACCAACCAACCAACCAACCAACCAACCAACCAACCAACCAACCAACCAACCAACCAACCAACCAACCAACCAACCAACCAACCAACCAACCAACCAACCAACCAACCAACCAACCAACCAACCAACCAACCAACCAACCAACCAACCAACCAACCAACCAACCAACCAACCAACCAACCAACCAACCAACCAACCAACCAACCAACCAACCAACCAACCAACCAACCAACCAACCAACCAACCAACCAACCAACCAACCAACCAACCAACCAACCAACCAACCAACCAACCAACCAACCAACCAACCAACCAACCAACCAACCAACCAACCAACCAACCAACCAACCAACCAACCAACCAACCAACCAACCAACCAACCAACCAACCAACCAACCAACCAACCAACCAACCAAAATACCCTAGGACAAAATACCCTCAGACAATTTACCCTAGGACAAAATACCCTTGGATAATTTACCCTAGGACAAAATACCCTTGGACAATTAACCCTAGGACAAAATACCCTTGGACAAAATACCCTAGGACAAAATACCCTTGGACAAAATACCCTAGGACAAAATACCCTTGGACAAAATACCCTCAGACAAAATACCCATGGACAAAATACCCTTGGACGAAATACCCTTGGACAAAATACCCTTAGACGAAATACTCTTGGACAGAATACCCTCAGACAATTTACCATGTATTATAATATATAACAGCATCTTAGGTATTTCGTAGAATGATAAAAATTATACCTATATCATGCAAACATTTTGCACACATGCAGTACAGTATTAATATTATTATTATTAAAGGGACAGGGTACAATAATTTTCATGTTGCATAAAAAGTTTCCTATTGATATAATAAAATTAAAAATATAATGTGTCAATTGCCCCAAAATACCAACCAACCAACCAACCAACCAACCAACCAACCAACCAACCAACCAACCAACCAACCAACCAACCAACCAACCAACCAACCAACCAACCAACCAACCAACCAACCAACCAACCAACCAACCAACCAACCAACCAACCAACCAACCAACCAAATAACCAACCAACCAACCAACCAACCAACCAACCAACCAACCAACCAACCAACCAACCAACCAACCAACCAACCAACCAACCAACCAACCAACCAACCAACCAACCAACCAACCAACCAACCAACCAACCAAAATACCCTAGGACAAAATACCCTCAGACAATTTACCCTAGGACAAAATACCCTCAGACAATTTACCCTAGGACAAAATACCCTTGGATAATTTACCCTAGGACAAAATACCCTTGGACAATTAACCCTAGGACAAAATACCCTTGGACAAAATACCCTAGGACAAAATACCCTTGGACAAAATACCCTTGGAAAAAATACCCTAGGACAAAATACCCTTGGACAAAATACCCTCAGATAAAATACCCTCAGACAAAATACCCATGGACAAAATACCCTTGGACGAAATACCCTTGGACAAAATACCCTTAGACGAAATACTCTTGGACAGAATACCCTCAGACAATTTACCATGTATTATAATATATAACAGCATCTTAGGTATTTCGTAGAATGATAAAAATTATACCTATATCATGCAAACATTTTGCACACATGCAGTACAGTATTAATATTATTATTATTAAAGGGACAGGGTACAATAATTTTCATGTTGCATAAAAAGTTTCCTATTGATATAATAAAATTAAAAATATAATGTGTCAATTGCCCCAAAATACCAACCAACCAACCAACCAACCAACCAACCAACCAACCAACCAACCAACCAACCAACCAACCAACCAACCAACCAACCAACCAACCAACCAACCAACCAACCAACCAACCAACCAACCAACCAACCAACCAACCAACCAACCAACCAACCAACCAACCAACCAACCAACCAACCAACCAACCAACCAACCAAAATACCCTAGGACAAAATACCCTCAGACAATTTACCCTAGGACAAAATACCCTCAGACAATTTACCCTAGGACAAAATACCCTTGGATAATTTACCCTAGGACAAAATACCCTTGGACAATTAACCCTAGGACAAAATACCCTTGGACAAAATACCCTAGGACAAAATACCCTTGGACAAAATACCCTTGGAAAAAATACCCTAGGACAAAATACCCTTGGACAAAATACCCTCAGATAAAATACCCTCAGACAAAATACCAATGGACAAATTACACTTGGACGAAATACCCTTGGACAAAATACCCTTAGACGAAATACTCTTGGACAGAATACCCTCAGACAATTTACCATGTATTATAATATATAACAGCATCTTAGGTATTTCGTAGAATGATAAAAATTATACCTATATCATGCAAACATTTTGCACACATGCAGTACAGTATTAATATTATTATTATTAAAGGGACAGGGTACAATAATTTTCATGTTGCATAAAAAGTTTCCTATTGATATAATAAAATTAAAAATATAATGTGTCAATTGCCCCAAAATACCAACCAACCAACCAACCAACCAACCAACCAACCAACCAACCAACCAACCAACCAACCAACCAACCAACCAACCAACCAACCAACCAACCAACCAACCAACCAACCAACCAACCAACCAACCAACCAACCAACCAACCAACCAACCAACCAACCAACCAACCAACCAACCAACCAACCAACCAACCAACCAACCAACCAACCAAAATACCCTAGGACAAAATACCCTCAGACAATTTACCCTAGGACAAAATACCCTTGGATAATTTACCCTAGGACAAAATACCCTTGGACAATTAACCCTAGGACAAAATACCCTTGGACAAAATACCCTAGGAAAAATACCCTTGGACAAAATACCCTAGGACAAAATACCCTTGGACAAAATACCCTCAGATAAAATACCCTCAGACAAAATACCCATGGACAAAATACCCTTGGACGAAATACCCTTGGACAAAATACCCTTAGACGAAATACTCTTGGACAGAATACCCTCAGACAATTTACCATGTATTATAATATATAACAGCATCTTAGGTATTTCGTAGAATGATAAAAATTATACCTATATCATGCAAACATTTTGCACACATGCAGTACAGTATTAATATTATTATTATTAAAGGGACAGGGTACAATAATTTTCATGTTGCATAAAAAGTTTCCTATTGATATAATAAAATTAAAAATATAATGTGTCAATTGCCCCAAAATACCAACCAACCAACCAACCAACCAACCAACCAACCAACCAACCAACCAACCAACCAACCAACCAACCAACCAACCAACCAACCAACCAACCAACCAACCAACCAACCAACCAACCAACCAACCAACCAACCAACCAACCAACCAACCAACCAACCAACCAACCAACCAACCAACCAACCAACCAACCAACCAAAATACCCTAGGACAAAATACCCTCAGACAATTTACCCTAGGACAAAATACCCTTGGATAATTTACCCTAGGACAAAATACCCTTGGACAATTAACCCTAGGACAAAATACCCTTGGACAAAATACCCTAGGACAAAATACCCTTGGACAAAATACCCTTGGACAAAATACCCTAGGACAAAATACCCTTGGACAAAATACCCTCAGATAAAATACCCTCAGACAAAATACCCATGGACAAAATACCCTTGGACGAAATACCCTTGGACAAAATACCCTTAGACGAAATACTCTTGGACAGAATACCCTCAGACAATTTACCATGTATTATAATATATAACAGCATCTTAGGTATTTCGTAGAATGATAAAAATTATACCTATATCATGCAAACATTTTGCACACATGCAGTACAGTATTAATATTATTATTATTAAAGGGACAGGGTACAATAATTTTCATGTTGCATAAAAAGTTTCCTATTGATATAATAAAATTAAAAATATAATGTGTCAATTGCCCCAAAATACCAACCAACCAACCAACCAACCAACCAACCAACCAACCAACCAACCAACCAACCAACCAACCAACCAACCAACCAACCAACCAACCAACCAACCAACCAACCAACCAACCAACCAACCAACCAACCAACCAACCAACCAACCAACCAACCAACCAACCAACCAACCAACCAACCAACCAACCAACCAACCAACCAACCAACCAATCAACCAACCAACCAACCAACCAACCAACCAACCAACCAACCAACCAACCAACCAACCAACCAACCAACCAACCAACCAACCAACCAACCAACCAAAATACCCTCAGACAATTTACCCTAGGACAAAATACCCTCAGACAATTTACCCTAGGACAAAATACCCTTGGATAATTTACCCTAGGACAAAATACCCTTGGACAATTAACCCTAGGACAAAATACCCTTGGACAAAATACCCTAGGACAAAATACCCTTGGACAAAATACCCTTTGACAAAATACCCTAGGACAAAATACCCTTGGACAAAATACCCTCAGATAAAATACCCTCAGACAAAATACCCATGGACAAAATACCCTTGGACGAAATACCCTTGGACAAAATACCCTTAGACGAAATACTCTTGGACAGAATACCCTCAGACAATTTACCATGTATTATAATATATAACAGCATCTTAGGTATTTCGTAGAATGATAAAAATTATACCTATATCATGCAAACATTTTGCACACATGCAGTACAGTATTAATATTATTATTATTAAAGGGACAGGGTACAATAATTTTCATGTTGCATAAAAAGTTTCCTATTGATATAATAAAATTAAAAATATAATGTGTCAATTGCCCCAAAATACCAACCAACCAACCAACCAACCAACCAACCAACCAACCAACCAACCAACCAACCAACCAACCAACCAACCAACCAACCAACCAACCAACCAACCAACCAACCAACCAACCAACCAACCAACCAACCAACCAACCAACCAACCAACCAACCAACCAACCAACCAACCAACCAACCAACCAACCAACCAACCAACCAACCAACCAACCAACCAACCAACCAACCAACCAACCAACCAACCAACCAACCAACCAACCAACCAACCAACCAACCAACCAACCAACCAACCAACCAACCAACCAACCAACCAAAATACCCTAGGACAAAATACCCTCAGACAATTTACCCTAGGACAAAATACCCTTGGATAATTTACCCTAGGACAAAATACCCTTGGACAATTAACCCTAGGACAAAATACCCTTGGACAAAACACCCTTGGACAAAATACCCTTGGACAAAATACCCTAGGACAAAATACCCTTGGACAAAATACCCTCAGACAAAATACCCATGGACAAAATACCCTTGGACGAAATACCCTTGGACAAAATACCCTTAGACGAAATACTCTTGGACAGAATACCCTCAGACAATTTACCATGTATTATAATATATAACAGCATCTTAGGTATTTCGTAGAATGATAAAAATTATACCTATATCATGCAAACATTTTGCACACATGCAGTACAGTATTAATATTATTATTATTAAAGGGACAGGGTACAATAATTTTCATGTTGCATAAAAAGTTTCCTATTGATATAATAAAATTAAAAATATAATGTGTCAATTGCCCCAAATACCAACCAACCAACCAACCAACCAACCAACCAACCAACCAACCAACCAACCAACCAACCAACCAACCAACCAACCAACCAACCAACCAACCAACCAACCAACCAACCAACCAACCAACCAACCAACCAACCAACCAACCAACCAACCAACCAACCAACCAACCAACCAACCAACCAACCAACCAACCAACCAACCAACCAACCAACCAACCAACCAACCAACCAACCAACCAACCAACCAAAATACCCTAGGACAAAATACCCTCAGACAATTTACCCTAGGACAAAATACCCTCAGACAATTTACCCTAGGACAAAATACCCTTGGATAATTTACCCTAGGACAAAATACCCTTGGACAATTAACCCTAGGACAAAATACCCTTGGACAAAATACCCTAGGACAAAATACCCTTGGACAAAATACCCTTGGAAAAAATACCCTAGGACAAAATACCCTTGGACAAAATACCCTCAGATAAAATACCCTCAGACAAAATACCCATGGACAAAATACCCTTGGACGAAATACCCTTGGACAAAATACCCTTAGACGAAATACTCTTGGACAGAATACCCTCAGACAATTTACCATGTATTATAATATATAACAGCATCTTAGGTATTTCGTAGAATGATAAAAATTATACCTATATCATGCAAACATTTTGCACACATGCAGTACAGTATTAATATTATTATTATTAAAGGGACAGGGTACAATAATTTTCATGTTGCATAAAAAGTTTCCTATTGATATAATAAAATTAAAAATATAATGTGTCAATTGCCCCAAAATACCAACCAACCAACCAACCAACCAACCAACCAACCAACCAACCAACCAACCAACCAACCAACCAACCAACCAACCAACCAACCAACCAACCAACCAACCAACCAACCAACCAACCAACCAACCAACCAACCAACCAACCAACCAACCAACCAACCAACCAACCAACCAACCAACCAACCAACCAACCAACCAACCAACCAACCAACCAACCAACCAACCAACCAACCAACCAACCAACCAACCAACCAACCAACCAACCAACCAACCAACCAACCAAAATACCCTAGGACAAAATACCCTCAGACAATTTACCCTAGGACAAAATACCCTTGGATAATTTACCCTAGGACAAAATACCCTTGGACAATTAACCCTAGGACAAAATACCCTTGGACAAAATACCCTAGGACAAAATACCCTTGGACAAAATACCCTTGGACAAAATACCCTAGGACAAAATACCCTTGGACAAAATACCCTCAGATAAAATACCCTCAGACAAAATACCCATGGACAAAATACCCTTGGACGAAATACCCTTGGACAAAATACCCTTAGACGAAATACTCTTGGACAGAATACCCTCAGACAATTTACCATGTATTATAATATATAACAGCATCTTAGGTATTTCGTAGAATGATAAAAATTAAACCTATATCATGCAAACATTTTGCACACATGCAGTACAGTATTAATATTATTATTATTAAAGGGACAGGGTACAATAATTTTCATGTTGCATAAAAAGTTTCCTATTGATATAATAAAATTAAAAATATAATGTGTCAATTGCCCCAAAATACCAACCAACCAACCAACCAACCAACCAACCAACCAACCAACCAACCAACCAACCAACCAACCAACCAACCAACCAACCAACCAACCAACCAACCAACCAACCAACCAACCAACCAACCAACCAACCAACCAACCAACCAACCAACCAACCAACCAACCAACCAACCAACCAACCAACCAACCAAAATACCCTCAGACAATTTACCCTAGGACAAAATACCCTCAGACAATTTACCCTAGGACAAAATACCCTTGGATAATTTACCCTAGGACAAAATACCCTTGGACAATTAACCCTAGGACAAAATACCCTTGGACAAAATACCCTTGGACAAAATACCCTTGGACAAAATACCCTAGGACAAAATACCCTTGGACAAAATACCCTCAGATAAAATACCCTCAGACAAAATACCCATGGACAAAATACCCTTGGACGAAATACCCTTGGACAAAATACCCTTAGACGAAATACTCTTGGACAGAATACCCTCAGACAATTTACCATGTATTATAATATATAACAGCATCTTAGGTATTTCGTAGAATGATAAAAATTATACCTATATCATGCAAACATTTTGCACACATGCAGTACAGTATTAATATTATTATTATTAAAGGGACAGGGTACAATAATTTTCATGTTGCATAAAAAGTTTCCTATTGATATAATAAAATTAAAAATATAATGTGTCAATTGCCCCAAAATACCAACCAACCAACCAACCAACCAACCAACCAACCAACCAACCAACCAACCAACCAACCAACCAACCAACCAACCAACCAACCAACCAACCAACCAACCAACCAACCAACCAACCAACCAACCAACCAACCAACCAACCAACCAACCAACCAACCAACCAACCAACCAACCAACCAACCAACCAACCAACCAACCAACCAACCAACCAACCAACCAACCAACCAACCAACCAACCAACCAACCAACCAACCAACCAACCAACCAACCAACCAACCAACCAACCAACCAACCAACCAACCAACCAAAATACCCTAGGACAAAATACCCTCAGACAATTTACCCTAGGACAAAATACCCTTGGATAATTTACCCTAGGACAAAATACCCTTGGACAATTAACCCTAGGACAAAATACCCTTGGACAAAATACCCTAGGACAAAATACCCTTGGACAAAATACCCTTGGACAAAATACCCTTGGACAAAATACCCTCAGACAAAATACCCATGGACAAAATACCCTTGGACGAAATACCCTTGGACAAAATACCCTTAGACGAAATACTCTTGGACAGAATACCCTCAGACAATTTACCATGTATTATAATATATAACAGCATCTTAGGTATTTCGTAGAATGATAAAAATTATACCTATATCATGCAAACATTTTGCACACATGCAGTACAGTATTAATATTATTATTATTAAAGGGACAGGGTACAATAATTTTCATGTTGCATAAAAAGTTTCCTATTGATATAATAAAATTAAAAATATAATGTGTCAATTGCCCCAAAATACCAACCAACCAACCAACCAACCAACCAACCAACCAACCAACCAACCAACCAACCAACCAACCAACCAACCAACCAACCAACCAACCAACCAACCAACCAACCAACCAACCAACCAACCAACCAACCAACCAACCAACCAACCAACCAACCAACCAACCAACCAACCAAAATACCCTAGGACAAAATACCCTCAGACAATTTACCCTAGGACAAAATACCCTTGGATAATTTACCCTAGGACAAAATACCCTTGGACAATTAACCCTAGGACAAAATACCCTTGGACAAAATACCCTAGGACAAAATACCCTTGGACAAAATACCCTTGGACAAAATACCCTAGGACAAAATACCCTTGGACAAAATACCCTCAGATAAAATACCCTCAGACAAAATACCCATGGACAAAATACCCTTGGACGAAATACCCTTGGACAAAATACCCTTAGACGAAATACTCTTGGACAGAATACCCTCAGACAATTTACCATGTATTATAATATATAACAGCATCTTAGGTATTTCGTAGAATGATAAAAATTATACCTATATCATGCAAACATTTTGCACACATGCAGTACAGTATTAATATTATTATTATTAAAGGGACAGGGTACAATAATTTTCATGTTGCATAAAAAGTTTCCTATTGATATAATAAAATTAAAAATATAATGTGTCAATTGCCCCAAAATACCAACCAATCAACCAACCAACCAACCAACCAACCAACCAACCAACCAACCAACCAACCAACCAACCAACCAACCAACCAACCAACCAACCAACCAACCAACCAACCAACCAACCAACCAACCAACCAACCAACCAACCAACCAACCAACCAACCAACCAACCAACCAACCAACCAACCAACCAACCAACCAACCAACCAACCAACCAACCAACCAACCAACCAACCAACCAACCAACCAACCAACCAACCAACCAACCAACCAACCAACCAACCAACCAACCAACCAACCAACCAACCAACCAACCAACCAACCAACCAACCAACCAACCAACCAACCAACCAACCAACCAACCAACCAAAATACCCTCAGACAATTTACCCTAGGACAAAATACCCTCAGACAATTTACCCTAGGACAAAATACCCTTGGATAATTTACCCTAGGACAAAAAACCCTTGGACAATTAACCCTAGGACAAAATACCCTTGGACAAAATACCCTAGGACAAAATACCCTTGGACAAAATACCCTTGGACAAAATACCCTTGGACAAAATACCCTCAGATAAAATACCCTCAGACAAAATACCCATGGACAAAATACCCTTGGACGAAATACCCTTGGACAAAATACCCTTAGACGAAATACTCTTGGACAGAATACCCTCAGACAATTTACCATGTATTATAATATATAACAGCATCTTAGGTATTTCGTAGAATGATAAAAATTATACCTATATCATGCAAACATTTTGCACACATGCAGTACAGTATTAATATTATTATTATTAAAGGGACAGGGTACAATAATTTTCATGTTGCATAAAAAGTTTCCTATTTATATAATAAAATTAAAAATATAATGTGTCAATTGCCCCAAAATACCAACCAACCAACCAACCAACCAACCAACCAACCAACCAACCAACCAACCAACCAACCAACCAACCAACCAACCAACCAACCAACCAACCAACCAACCAACCAACCAACCAACCAACCAACCAACCAACCAACCAACCAACCAACCAACCAACCAACCAACCAACCAACCAACCAACCAACCAACCAACCAACCAACCAACCAACCAACCAACCAACCAACCAACCAACCAACCAACCAACCAACCAACCAACCAACCAACCAACCAACCAACCAACCAACCAACCAACCAACCAACCAACCAACCAACCAACCAACCAAACAACCAACCAACCAACCAACCAACCAACCAACCAACCAACCAACCAACCAACCAACCAACCAACCAACCAACCAACCAACCAACCAACCAAAATACCCTAGGACAAAATACCCTCAGACAATTTACCCTAGGACAAAATACCCTTGGATAATTTACCCTAGGACAAAATACCCTTGGACAATTAACCCTAGGACAAAATACCCTTGGACAAAATACCCTAGGACAAAATACCCTTGGACAAAATACCCTTGGACAAAATACCCTAGGACAAAATACCCTTGGACAAAATACCCTCAGACAAAATACCCATGGACAAAATACCCTTGGACGAAATACCCTTGGACAAAATACCCTTAGACGAAATACTCTTGGACAGAATACCCTCAGACAATTTACCATGTATTATAATATATAACAGCATCTTAGGTATTTCGTAGAATGATAAAAATTATACCTATATCATGCAAACATTTTGCACACATGCAGTACAGTATTAATATTATTATTATTAAAGGGACAGGGTACAATAATTTTCATGTTGCATAAAAAGTTTCCTATTGATATAATAAAATTAAAAATATAATGTGTCAATTGCCCCAAAATACCAACCAACCAACCAACCAACCAACCAACCAACCAACCAACCAACCAACCAACCAACCAACCAACCAACCAACCAACCAACCAACCAACCAACCAACCAACCAACCAACCAACCAACCAACCAACCAACCAACCAACCAACCAACCAACCAACCAACCAACCAACCAACCAACCAACCAACCAACCAACCAACCAACCAACCAACCAACCAACCAACCAACCAACCAACCAACCAACCAACCAACCAACCAACCAACCAACCAACCAACCAACCAACCAACCAACCAACCAACCAACCAACCAAAATACCCTAGGACAAAATACCCTCAGACAATTTACCCTAGGACAAAATACCCTCAGACAATTTACCCTAGGACAAAATACCCTTGGATAATTTACCCTAGGACAAAATACCCTTGGACAATTAACCCTAGGACAAAATACCCTTGGACAAAATACCCTAGGACAAAATACCCTTGGACAAAATACCCTTGGAAAAAATACCCTAGGACAAAATACCCTTGGACAAAATACCCTCAGATAAAATACCCTCAGACAAAATACCCATGGACAAAATACCCTTGGACGAAATACCCTTGGACAAAATACCCTTAGACGAAATACTCTTGGACAGAATACCCTCAGACAATTTACCATGTATTATAATATATAACAGCATCTTAGGTATTTCGTAGAATGATAAAAATTATACCTATATCATGCAAACATTTTGCACACATGCAGTACAGTATTAATATTATTATTATTAAAGAGACAGGGTACAATAATTTTCATGTTGCATAAAAAGTTTCCTATTGATATAATAAAATTAAAAATATAATGTGTCAATTGCCCCAAAATACCAACCAACCAACCAACCAACCAACCAACCAACCAACCAACCAACCAACCAACCAACCAACCAACCAACCAACCAACCAACCAACCAACCAACCAACCAACCAACCAACCAACCAACCAACCAACCAACCAACCAACCAACCAACCAACCAACCAACCAACCAACCAACCAAAATACCCTAGGACAAAATACCCTCAGACAATTTACCCTAGGACAAAATACCCTCAGACAATTTACCCTAGGACAAAATACCCTTGGATAATTTACCCTAGGACAAAATACCCTTGGACAATTAACCCTAGGACAAAATACCCTTGGACAAAATACCCTAGGACAAAATACCCTTGGACAAAATACCCTTGGAAAAAATACCCTAGGACAAAATACCCTTGGACAAAATACCCTCAGATAAAATACCCTCAGACAAAATACCAATGGACAAAATACCCTTGGACGAAATACCCTTGGACAAAATACCCTTAGACGAAATACTCTTGGACAGAATACCCTCAGACAATTTACCATGTATTATAATATATAACAGCATCTTAGGTATTTCGTAGAATGATAAAAATTATACCTATATCATGCAAACATTTTGCACACATGCAGTACAGTATTAATATTATTATTATTAAAGGGACAGGGTACAATAATTTTCATGTTGCATAAAAAGTTTCCTATTGATATAATAAAATTAAAAATATAATGTGTCAATTGCCCCAAAATACCAACCAACCAACCAACCAACCAACCAACCAACCAACCAACCAACCAACCAACCAACCAACCAACCAACCAACCAACCAACCAACCAACCAACCAACCAACCAACCAACCAACCAACCAACCAACCAACCAACCAACCAACCAACCAACCAACCAACCAACCAACCAACCAACCAACCAACCAACCAACCAACCAACCAAAATACCCTAGGACAAAATACCCTCAGACAATTTACCCTAGGACAAAATACCCTTGGATAATTTACCCTAGGACAAAATACCCTTGGACAATTAACCCTAGGACAAAATACCCTTGGACAAAATACCCTAGGAAAAATACCCTTGGACAAAATACCCTAGGACAAAATACCCTTGGACAAAATACCCTCAGATAAAATACCCTCAGACAAAATACCCATGGACAAAATACCCTTGGACGAAATACCCTTGGACAAAATACCCTTAGACGAAATACTCTTGGACAGAATACCCTCAGACAATTTACCATGTATTATAATATATAACAGCATCTTAGGTATTTCGTAGAATGATAAAAATTATACCTATATCATGCAAACATTTTGCACACATGCAGTACAGTATTAATATTATTATTATTAAAGGGACAGGGTACAATAATTTTCATGTTGCATAAAAAGTTTCCTATTGATATAATAAAATTAAAAATATAATGTGTCAATTGCCCCAAAATACCAACCAACCAACCAACCAACCAACCAACCAACTAACCAACCAACCAACCAACCAACCAACCAACCAACCAACCAACCAACCAACCAACCAACCAACCAACCAACCAACCAACCAACCAACCAACCAACCAAAATACCCTAGGACAAAATACCCTCAGACAATTTACCCTAGGACAAAATACCCTTGGATAATTTACCCTAGGACAAAATACCCTTGGACAATTAACCCTAGGACAAAATACCCTTGGACAAAATACCCTAGGACAAAATACCCTTGGACAAAATACCCTTGGAAAAAATACCCTAGGACAAAATACCCTTGGACAAAATACCCTCAGATAAAATACCCTCAGACAAAATACCCATGGACAAAATACCCTTGGACGAAATACCCTTGGACAAAATACCCTTAGACGAAATACTCTTGGACAGAATACCCTCAGACAATTTACCATGTATTATAATATATAACAGCATCTTAGGTATTTCGTAGAATGATAAAAATTATACCTATATCATGCAAACATTTTGCACACATGCAGTACAGTATTAATATTATTATTATTAAAGAGACAGGGTACAATAATTTTCATGTTGCATAAAAAGTTTCCTATTGATATAATAAAATTAAAAATATAATGTGTCAATTGCCCCAAAATACCAACCAACCAACCAACCAACCAACCAACCAACCAACCAACCAACCAACCAACCAACCAACCAACCAACCAACCAACCAACCAACCAACCAACCAACCAACCAACCAACCAACCAACCAACCAACCAACCAACCAACCAACCAACCAACCAACCAACCAACCAACCAACCAAAATACCCTAGGACAAAATACCCTCAGACAATTTACCCTAGGACAAAATACCCTCAGACAATTTACCCTAGGACAAAATACCCTTGGATAATTTACCCTAGGACAAAATACCCTTGGACAATTAACCCTAGGACAAAATACCCTTGGACAAAATACCCTAGGACAAAATACCCTTGGACAAAATACCCTTGGAAAAAATACCCTAGGACAAAATACCCTTGGACAAAATACCCTCAGATAAAATACCCTCAGACAAAATACCAATGGACAAAATACCCTTGGACGAAATACCCTTGGACAAAATACCCTTAGACGAAATACTCTTGGACAGAATACCCTCAGACAATTTACCATGTATTATAATATATAACAGCATCTTAGGTATTTCGTAGAATGATAAAAATTATACCTATATCATGCAAACATTTTGCACACATGCAGTACAGTATTAATATTATTATTATTAAAGGGACAGGGTACAATAATTTTCATGTTGCATAAAAAGTTTCCTATTGATATAATAAAATTAAAAATATAATGTGTCAATTGCCCCAAAATACCAACCAACCAACCAACCAACCAACCAACCAACCAACCAACCAACCAACCAACCAACCAACCAACCAACCAACCAACCAACCAACCAACCAACCAACCAACCAACCAACCAACCAACCAACCAACCAACCAACCAACCAACCAACCAACCAACCAACCAACCAACCAACCAACCAACCAACCAACCAACCAACCAAAATACCCTAGGACAAAATACCCTCAGACAATTTACCCTAGGACAAAATACCCTTGGATAATTTACCCTAGGACAAAATACCCTTGGACAATTAACCCTAGGACAAAATACCCTTGGACAAAATACCCTAGGAAAAATACCCTTGGACAAAATACCCTAGGACAAAATACCCTTGGACAAAATACCCTCAGATAAAATACCCTCAGACAAAATACCCATGGACAAAATACCCTTGGACGAAATACCCTTGGACAAAATACCCTTAGACGAAATACTCTTGGACAGAATACCCTCAGACAATTTACCATGTATTATAATATATAACAGCATCTTAGGTATTTCGTAGAATGATAAAAATTATACCTATATCATGCAAACATTTTGCACACATGCAGTACAGTATTAATATTATTATTATTAAAGGGACAGGGTACAATAATTTTCATGTTGCATAAAAAGTTTCCTATTGATATAATAAAATTAAAAATATAATGTGTCAATTGCCCCAAAATACCAACCAACCAACCAACCAACCAACCAACCAACTAACCAACCAACCAACCAACCAACCAACCAACCAACCAACCAACCAACCAACCAACCAACCAACCAACCAACCAACCAACCAACCAACCAACCAACCAAAATACCCTAGGACAAAATACCCTCAGACAATTTACCCTAGGACAAAATACCCTTGGATAATTTACCCTAGGACAAAATACCCTTGGACAATTAACCCTAGGACAAAATACCCTTGGACAAAATACCCTAGGACAAAATACCCTTGGACAAAATACCCTTGGACAAAATACCCTAGGACAAAATACCCTTGGACAAAATACCCTCAGATAAAATACCCTCAGACAAAATACCCATGGACAAAATACCCTTGGACGAAATACCCTTGGACAAAATACCCTTAGACGAAATACTCTTGGACAGAATACCCTCAGACAATTTACCATGTATTATAATATATAACAGCATCTTAGGTATTTCGTAGAATGATAAAAATTATACCTATATCATGCAAACATTTTGCACACATGCAGTACAGTATTAATATTATTATTATTAAAGGGACAGGGTACAATAATTTTCATGTTGCATAAAAAGTTTCCTATTGATATAATAAAATTAAAAATATAATGTGTCAATTGCCCCAAAATACCAACCAACCAACCAACCAACCAACCAACCAACCAACCAACCAACCAACCAACCAACCAACCAACCAACCAACCAACCAACCAACCAACCAACCAACCAACCAACCAACCAACCAACCAACCAACCAACCAACCAACCAACCAACCAACCAACCAACCAACCAACCAACCAACCAACCAACCAACCAACCAACCAACCAACCAACCAACCAACCAACCAACCAATCAACCAACCAACCAACCAACCAACCAACCAACCAACCAACCAACCAACCAACCAACCAACCAACCAACCAACCAACCAACCAACCAAAATACCCTCAGACAATTTACCCTAGGACAAAATACCCTCAGACAATTTACCCTAGGACAAAATACCCTTGGATAATTTACCCTAGGACAAAATACCCTTGGACAATTAACCCTAGGACAAAATACCCTTGGACAAAATACCCTAGGACAAAATACCCTTGGACAAAATACCCT
>CATKWE010000018.1:127500-132500 GCA_949825025.1 Siphlonurus alternatus
TGGACAAAATACCCTCAGATAAAATACCCTCAGACAAAATACCCATGGACAAAATACCCTTGGACGAAATACCCTTGGACAAAATACCCTTAGACGAAATACTCTTGGACAGAATACCCTCAGACAATTTGCCATGTATTATAATATATAACAGCATCTTAGGTATTTCGTAGAATGATAAAAATTATACCTATATCATGCAAACATTTTGCACACATGCAGTACAGTATTAATATTATTATTATTAAAGGGACAGGGTACAATAATTTTCATGTTGCATAAAAAGTTTCCTATTGATATAATAAAATTAAAAATATAATGTGTCAATTGCCCCAAAATACCAACCAACCAACCAACCAACCAACCAACCAACCAACCAACCAACCAACCAACCAACCAACCAACCAACCAACCAACCAACCAACCAACCAACCAACCAACCAACCAACCAACCAACCAACCAACCAACCAACCAACCAACCAACCAACCAACCAACCAACCAACCAACCAACCAACCAACCAACCAACCAACCAACCAACCAACCAACCAACCAACCAACCAACCAACCAACCAACCAACCAACCAACCAACCAACCAACCAACCAAAATACCCTAGGACAAAATACCCTCAGACAATTTACCCTAGGACAAAATACCCTTGGATAATTTACCCTAGGACAAAATACCCTTGGACAATTAACCCTAGGACAAAATACCCTTGGACAAAATACCCTAGGACAAAATACCCTTGGACAAAATACCCTTGGACAAAATACCCTAGGACAAAATACCCTTGGACAAAATACCCTCAGACAAAATACCCATGGACAAAATACCCTTGGACGAAATACCCTTGGACAAAATACCCTTAGACGAAATACTCTTGGACAGAATACCCTCAGACAATTTACCATGTATTATAATATATAACAGCATCTTAGGTATTTCGTAGAATGATAAAAATTATACCTATATCATGCAAACATTTTGCACACATGCAGTACAGTATTAATATTATTATTATTAAAGGGACAGGGTACAATAATTTTCATGTTGCATAAAAAGTTTCCTATTGATATAATAAAATTAAAAATATAATGTGTCAATTGCCCCAAATACCAACCAACCAACCAACCAACCAACCAACCAACCAACCAACCAACCAACCAACCAACCAACCAACCAACCAACCAACCAACCAACCAACCAACCAACCAACCAACCAACCAACCAACCAACCAACCAACCAACCAACCAACCAACCAACCAAAATACCCTAGGACAAAATACCCTCAGACAATTTACCCTAGGACAAAATACCCTCAGACAATTTACCCTAGGACAAAATACCCTTGGATAATTTACCCTAGGACAAAATACCCTTGGACAATTAACCCTAGGACAAAATACCCTTGGACAAAATACCCTAGGACAAAATACCCTTGGACAAAATACCCTTGGAAAAAATACCCTAGGACAAAATACCCTTGGACAAAATACCCTCAGATAAAATACCCTCAGACAAAATACCCATGGACAAAATACCCTTGGACGAAATACCCTTGGACAAAATACCCTTAGACGAAATACTCTTGGACAGAATACCCTCAGACAATTTACCATGTATTATAATATATAACAGCATCTTAGGTATTTCGTAGAATGATAAAAATTATACCTATATCATGCAAACATTTTGCACACATGCAGTACAGTATTAATATTATTATTATTAAAGGGACAGAGTACAATAATTTTCATGTTGCATAAAAAGTTTCCTATTGATATAATAAAATTAAAAATATAATGTGTCAATTGCCCCAAAATACCAACCAACCAACCAACCAACCAACCAACCAACCAACCAACCAACCAACCAACCAACCAACCAACCAACCAACCAACCAACCAACCAACCAACCAACCAACCAACCAACCAACCAACCAACCAACCAACCAACCAACCAACCAACCAACCAACCAACCAACCAACCAACCAACCAACCAACCAACCAACCAACCAACCAACCAACCAACCAACCAACCAACCAACCAACCAACCAACCAAAATACCCTAGGACAAAATACCCTCAGACAATTTACCCTAGGACAAAATACCCTTGGATAATTTACCCTAGGACAAAATACCCTTGGACAAAATACCCATGGACAAAATACCCTTGGACGAAATACCCTTGGACAAAATACCCTTAGACGAAATACTCTTGGACAGAATACCCTCAGACAATTTACCATGTATTATAATATATAACAGCATCTTAGGTATTTCGTAGAATGATAAAAATTATACCTATATCATGCAAACATTTTGCACACATGCAGTACAGTATTAATATTATTATTATTAAAGGGACAGAGTACAATAATTTTCATGTTGCATAAAAAGTTTCCTATTGATATAATAAAATTAAAAATATAATGTGTCAATTGCCCCAAAATACCAACCAACCAACCAACCAACCAACCAACCAACCAACCAACCAACCAACCAACCAACCAACCAACCAACCAACCAACCAACCAACCAACCAACCAACCAACCAACCAACCAACCAACCAACCAACCAACCAACCAACCAACCAACCAACCAACCAACCAACCAACCAACCAACCAACCAACCAACCAACCAACCAACCAACCAACCAACCAACCAACCAACCAACCAACCAACCAACCAACCAACCAACCAACCAACCAACCAACCAAAATACCCTAGGACAAAATACCCTCAGACAATTTACCCTAGGACAAAATACCCTTGGATAATTTACCCTAGGACAAAATACCCTTGGACAATTAACCCTAGGACAAAATACCCTTGGACAAAATACCCTAGGACAAAATACCCTTGGACAAAATACCCTTGGACAAAATACCCTAGGACAAAATACCCTTGGACAAAATACCCTCAGATAAAATACCCTCAGACAAAATACCCATGGACAAAATACCCTTGGACGAAATACCCTTGGACAAAATACCCTTAGACGAAATACTCTTGGACAGAATACCCTCAGACAATTTACCATGTATTATAATATATAACAGCATCTTAGGTATTTCGTAGAATGATAAAAATTAAACCTATATCATGCAAACATTTTGCACACATGCAGTACAGTATTAATATTATTATTATTAAAGGGACAGGGTACAATAATTTTCATGTTGCATAAAAAGTTTCCTATTGATATAATAAAATTAAAAATATAATGTGTCAATTGCCCCAAAATACCAACCAACCAACCAACCAACCAACCAACCAACCAACCAACCAACCAACCAACCAACCAACCAACCAACCAACCAACCAACCAACCAACCAACCAACCAACCAACCAACCAACCAACCAACCAACCAACCAACCAACCAACCAACCAACCAAAATACCCTCAGACAATTTACCCTAGGACAAAATACCCTCAGACAATTTACCCTAGGACAAAATACCCTTGGATAATTTACCCTAGGACAAAATACCCTTGGACAATTAACCCTAGGACAAAATACCCTTGGACAAAATACCCTTGGACAAAATACCCTTGGACAAAATACCCTAGGACAAAATACCCTTGGACAAAATACCCTCAGATAAAATACCCTCAGACAAAATACCCATGGACAAAATACCCTTGGACGAAATACCCTTGGACAAAATACCCTTAGACGAAATACTCTTGGACAGAATACCCTCAGACAATTTACCATGTATTATAATATATAACAGCATCTTAGGTATTTCGTAGAATGATAAAAATTATACCTATATCATGCAAACATTTTGCACACATGCAGTACAGTATTAATATTATTATTATTAAAGGGACAGGGTACAATAATTTTCATGTTGCATAAAAAGTTTCCTATTGATATAATAAAATTAAAAATATAATGTGTCAATTGCCCCAAAATACCAACCAACCAACCAACCAACCAACCAACCAACCAACCAACCAACCAACCAACCAACCAACCAACCAACCAACCAACCAACCAACCAACCAACCAACCAACCAACCAACCAACCAACCAACCAACCAACCAACCAACCAACCAACCAACCAACCAACCAACCAACCAACCAACCAACCAACCAACCAACCAACCAACCAACCAACCAACCAACCAACCAACCAACCAACCAACCAACCAACCAACCAACCAACCAACCAACCAACCAACCAACCAACCAACCAACCAACCAACCAACCAACCAACCAACCAACCAACCAAACAACCAACCAACCAACCAACCAACCAACCAACCAACCAACCAACCAACCAACCAACCAACCAACCAACCAACCAACCAAAATACCCTAGGACAAAATACCCTCAGACAATTTACCCTAGGACAAAATACCCTTGGATAATTTACCCTAGGACAAAATACCCTTGGACAATTAACCCTAGGACAAAATACCCTTGGACAAAATACCCTAGGACAAAATACCCTTGGACAAAATACCCTTGGACAAAATACCCTAGGACAAAATACCCTTGGACAAAATACCCTCAGACAAAATACCCATGGACAAAATACCCTTGGACGAAATACCCTTGGACAAAATACCCTTAGACGAAATACTCTTGGACAGAATACCCTCAGACAATTTACCATGTATTATAATATATAACAGCATCTTAGGTATTTCGTAGAATGATAAAAATTATACCTATATCATGCAAACATTTTGCACACATGCAGTACAGTATTAATATTATTATTATTAAAGGGACAGGGTACAATAATTTTCATGTTGCATAAAGTTTCCTATTGATATAATAAAATTAAAAATATAATGTGTCAATTGCCCCAAAATACCAACCAACCAACCAACCAACCAACCAACCAACCAACCAACCAACCAACCAACCAACCAACCAACCAACCAACCAACCAACCAACCAACCAACCAACCAACCAACCAACCAACCAACCAACCAACCAACCAACCAACCAACCAACCAACC
>CATKWE010000018.1:137500-145373 GCA_949825025.1 Siphlonurus alternatus
AATACCCTCAGACAATTTACCCTAGGACAAAATACCCTTGGATAATTTACCCTAGGACAAAATACCCTTGGACAATTAACCCTAGGACAAAATACCCTTGGACAAAATACCCTAGGACAAAATACCCTTGGACAAAATACCCTTGGAAAAAATACCCTAGGACAAAATACCCTTGGACAAAATACCCTCAGATAAAATACCCTCAGACAAAATACCAATGGACAAAATACCCTTGGACGAAATACCCTTGGACAAAATACCCTTAGACGAAATACTCTTGGACAGAATACCCTCAGACAATTTACCATGTATTATAATATATAACAGCATCTTAGGTATTTCGTAGAATGATAAAAATTATACCTATATCATGCAAACATTTTGCACACATGCAGTACAGTATTAATATTATTATTATTAAAGGGACAGGGTACAATAATTTTCATGTTGCATAAAAAGTTTCCTATTGATATAATAAAATTAAAAATATAATGTGTCAATTGCCCCAAAATACCAACCAACCAACCAACCAACCAACCAACCAACCAACCAACCAACCAACCAACCAACCAACCAACCAACCAACCAACCAACCAACCAACCAACCAACCAACCAACCAACCAACCAACCAACCAACCAACCAACCAACCAACCAACCAACCAACCAACCAACCAACCAACCAACCAACCAACCAACCAACCAACCAACCAACCAACCAACCAACCAACCAACCAACCAACCAACCAAAATACCCTAGGACAAAATACCCTCAGACAATTTACCCTAGGACAAAATACCCTTGGATAATTTACCCTAGGACAAAATACCCTTGGACAATTAACCCTAGGACAAAATACCCTTGGACAAAATACCCTAGGAAAAATACCCTTGGACAAAATACCCTAGGACAAAATACCCTTGGACAAAATACCCTCAGATAAAATACCCTCAGACAAAATACCCATGGACAAAATACCCTTGGACGAAATACCCTTGGACAAAATACCCTTAGACGAAATACTCTTGGACAGAATACCCTCAGACAATTTACCATGTATTATAATATATAACAGCATCTTAGGTATTTCGTAGAATGATAAAAATTATACCTATATCATGCAAACATTTTGCACACATGCAGTACAGTATTAATATTATTATTATTAAAGGGACAGGGTACAATAATTTTCATGTTGCATAAAAAGTTTCCTATTGATATAATAAAATTAAAAATATAATGTGTCAATTGCCCCAAAATACCAACCAACCAACCAACCAACCAACCAACCAACCAACCAACCAACCAACCAACCAACCAACCAACCAACCAACCAACCAACCAACCAACCAACCAACCAACCAACCAACCAACCAACCAACCAACCAACCAACCAACCAACCAACCAACCAACCAACCAAAATACCCTAGGACAAAATACCCTCAGACAATTTACCCTAGGACAAAATACCCTTGGATAATTTACCCTAGGACAAAATACCCTTGGACAATTAACCCTAGGACAAAATACCCTTGGACAAAATACCCTAGGACAAAATACCCTTGGACAAAATACCCTTGGACAAAATACCCTAGGACAAAATACCCTTGGACAAAATACCCTCAGATAAAATACCCTCAGACAAAATACCCATGGACAAAATACCCTTGGACGAAATACCCTTGGACAAAATACCCTTAGACGAAATACTCTTGGACAGAATACCCTCAGACAATTTACCATGTATTATAATATATAACAGCATCTTAGGTATTTCGTAGAATGATAAAAATTATACCTATATCATGCAAACATTTTGCACACATGCAGTACAGTATTAATATTATTATTATTAAAGGGACAGGGTACAATAATTTTCATGTTGCATAAAAAGTTTCCTATTGATATAATAAAATTAAAAATATAATGTGTCAATTGCCCCAAAATACCAACCAACCAACCAACCAACCAACCAACCAACCAACCAACCAACCAACCAACCAACCAACCAACCAACCAACCAACCAACCAACCAACCAACCAACCAACCAACCAACCAACCAACCAACCAACCAACCAACCAACCAACCAACCAACCAACCAACCAACCAACCAACCAACCAACCAACCAACCAACCAACCAACCAACCAACCAACCAACCAACCAACCAACCAACCAACCAACCAACCAACCAACCAACCAACCAACCAACCAACCAACCAACCAACCAACCAACCAACCAACCAACCAACCAACCAACCAACCAACCAACCAACCAAAATACCCTAGGACAAAATACCCTCAGACAATTTACCCTAGGACAAAATACCCTTGGATAATTTACCCTAGGACAAAATACCCTTGGACAATTAACCCTAGGACAAAATACCCTTGGACAAAATACCCTAGGACAAAATACCCTTGGACAAAATACCCTAGGACAAAATACCCTTGGACAATTAACCCTAGGACAAAATACCCTTGGACAAAATACCCTAGGACAAAATACCCTTGGACAAAATACCCTTGGACAAAATACCCTAGGACAAAATACCCTTGGACAAAATACCCTCAGACAAAATACCCATGGACAAAATACCCTTGGACGAAATACCCTTGGACAAAATACCCTTAGACGAAATACTCTTGGACAGAATACCCTCAGACAATTTACCATGTATTATAATATATAACAGCATCTTAGGTATTTCGTAGAATGATAAAAATTATACCTATATCATGCAAACATTTTGCACACATGCAGTACAGTATTAATATTATTATTATTAAAGGGACAGGGTACAATAATTTTCATGTTGCATAAAAAGTTTCCTATTGATATAATAAAATTAAAAATATAATGTGTCAATTGCCCCAAATACCAACCAACCAACCAACCAACCAACCAACCAACCAACCAACCAACCAACCAACCAACCAACCAACCAACCAACCAACCAACCAACCAACCAACCAACCAACCAACCAACCAACCAACCAACCAACCAACCAACCAACCAACCAACCAACCAAAATACCCTAGGACAAAATACCCTCAGACAATTTACCCTAGGACAAAATACCCTCAGACAATTTACCCTAGGACAAAATACCCTTGGATAATTTACCCTAGGACAAAATACCCTTGGACAATTAACCCTAGGACAAAATACCCTTGGACAAAATACCCTAGGACAAAATACCCTTGGACAAAATACCCTTGGAAAAAATACCCTAGGACAAAATACCCTTGGACAAAATACCCTCAGATAAAATACCCTCAGACAAAATACCCATGGACAAAATACCCTTGGACGAAATACCCTTGGACAAAATACCCTTAGACGAAATACTCTTGGACAGAATACCCTCAGACAATTTACCATGTATTATAATATATAACAGCATCTTAGGTATTTCGTAGAATGATAAAAATTATACCTATATCATGCAAACATTTTGCACACATGCAGTACAGTATTAATATTATTATTATTAAAGGGACAGAGTACAATAATTTTCATGTTGCATAAAAAGTTTCCTATTGATATAATAAAATTAAAAATATAATGTGTCAATTGCCCCAAAATACCAACCAACCAACCAACCAACCAACCAACCAACCAACCAACCAACCAACCAACCAACCAACCAACCAACCAACCAACCAACCAACCAACCAACCAACCAACCAACCAACCAACCAACCAACCAACCAACCAACCAACCAACCAACCAACCAACCAACCAACCAACCAACCAACCAACCAACCAACCAACCAACCAACCAACCAACCAACCAACCAACCAACCAACCAACCAACCAAAATACCCTAGGACAAAATACCCTCAGACAATTTACCCTAGGACAAAATACCCTTGGATAATTTACCCTAGGACAAAATACCCTTGGACAAAATACCCATGGACAAAATACCCTTGGACGAAATACCCTTGGACAAAATACCCTTAGACGAAATACTCTTGGACAGAATACCCTCAGACAATTTACCATGTATTATAATATATAACAGCATCTTAGGTATTTCGTAGAATGATAAAAATTATACCTATATCATGCAAACATTTTGCACACATGCAGTACAGTATTAATATTATTATTATTAAAGGGACAGAGTACAATAATTTTCATGTTGCATAAAAAGTTTCCTATTGATATAATAAAATTAAAAATATAATGTGTCAATTGCCCCAAAATACCAACCAACCAACCAACCAACCAACCAACCAACCAACCAACCAACCAACCAACCAACCAACCAACCAACCAACCAACCAACCAACCAACCAACCAACCAACCAACCAACCAACCAACCAACCAACCAACCAACCAACCAACCAACCAACCAACCAACCAACCAACCAACCAACCAACCAACCAACCAACCAACCAACCAACCAACCAACCAACCAACCAACCAACCAACCAACCAACCAACCAACCAACCAACCAACCAACCAACCAAAATACCCTAGGACAAAATACCCTCAGACAATTTACCCTAGGACAAAATACCCTTGGATAATTTACCCTAGGACAAAATACCCTTGGACAATTAACCCTAGGACAAAATACCCTTGGACAAAATACCCTAGGACAAAATACCCTTGGACAAAATACCCTTGGACAAAATACCCTAGGACAAAATACCCTTGGACAAAATACCCTCAGATAAAATACCCTCAGACAAAATACCCATGGACAAAATACCCTTGGACGAAATACCCTTGGACAAAATACCCTTAGACGAAATACTCTTGGACAGAATACCCTCAGACAATTTACCATGTATTATAATATATAACAGCATCTTAGGTATTTCGTAGAATGATAAAAATTAAACCTATATCATGCAAACATTTTGCACACATGCAGTACAGTATTAATATTATTATTATTAAAGGGACAGGGTACAATAATTTTCATGTTGCATAAAAAGTTTCCTATTGATATAATAAAATTAAAAATATAATGTGTCAATTGCCCCAAAATACCAACCAACCAACCAACCAACCAACCAACCAACCAACCAACCAACCAACCAACCAACCAACCAACCAACCAACCAACCAACCAACCAACCAACCAACCAACCAACCAACCAACCAACCAACCAACCAACCAACCAACCAACCAACCAACCAAAATACCCTCAGACAATTTACCCTAGGACAAAATACCCTCAGACAATTTACCCTAGGACAAAATACCCTTGGATAATTTACCCTAGGACAAAATACCCTTGGACAATTAACCCTAGGACAAAATACCCTTGGACAAAATACCCTTGGACAAAATACCCTTGGACAAAATACCCTAGGACAAAATACCCTTGGACAAAATACCCTCAGATAAAATACCCTCAGACAAAATACCCATGGACAAAATACCCTTGGACGAAATACCCTTGGACAAAATACCCTTAGACGAAATACTCTTGGACAGAATACCCTCAGACAATTTACCATGTATTATAATATATAACAGCATCTTAGGTATTTCGTAGAATGATAAAAATTATACCTATATCATGCAAACATTTTGCACACATGCAGTACAGTATTAATATTATTATTATTAAAGGGACAGGGTACAATAATTTTCATGTTGCATAAAAAGTTTCCTATTGATATAATAAAATTAAAAATATAATGTGTCAATTGCCCCAAAATACCAACCAACCAACCAACCAACCAACCAACCAACCAACCAACCAACCAACCAACCAACCAACCAACCAACCAACCAACCAACCAACCAACCAACCAACCAACCAACCAACCAACCAACCAACCAACCAACCAACCAACCAACCAACCAACCAACCAACCAACCAACCAACCAACCAACCAACCAACCAACCAACCAACCAACCAACCAACCAACCAACCAACCAACCAACCAACCAACCAACCAACCAACCAACCAACCAACCAACCAACCAACCAACCAACCAACCAACCAACCAACCAACCAACCAACCAACCAACCAACCAAACAACCAACCAACCAACCAACCAACCAACCAACCAACCAACCAACCAACCAACCAACCAACCAACCAACCAACCAACCAAAATACCCTAGGACAAAATACCCTCAGACAATTTACCCTAGGACAAAATACCCTTGGATAATTTACCCTAGGACAAAATACCCTTGGACAATTAACCCTAGGACAAAATACCCTTGGACAAAATACCCTAGGACAAAATACCCTTGGACAAAATACCCTTGGACAAAATACCCTAGGACAAAATACCCTTGGACAAAATACCCTCAGACAAAATACCCATGGACAAAATACCCTTGGACGAAATACCCTTGGACAAAATACCCTTAGACGAAATACTCTTGGACAGAATACCCTCAGACAATTTACCATGTATTATAATATATAACAGCATCTTAGGTATTTCGTAGAATGATAAAAATTATACCTATATCATGCAAACATTTTGCACACATGCAGTACAGTATTAATATTATTATTATTAAAGGGACAGGGTACAATAATTTTCATGTTGCATAAAGTTTCCTATTGATATAATAAAATTAAAAATATAATGTGTCAATTGCCCCAAAATACCAACCAACCAACCAACCAACCAACCAACCAACCAACCAACCAACCAACCAACCAACCAACCAACCAACCAACCAACCAACCAACCAACCAACCAACCAACCAACCAACCAACCAACCAACCAACCAACCAACCAACCAACCAACCAACCAACCAACCAACCAACCAACCAACCAACCAACCAACCAACCAAAATACCCTAGGACAAAATACCCTCAGACAATTTACCCTAGGACAAAATACCCTCAGACAATTTACCCTAGGACAAAATACCCTTGGATAATTTACCCTAGGACAAAATACCCTTGGACAATTAACCCTAGGACAAAATACCCTTGGACAAAATACCTTAGGACAAAATACCCTTGGACAAAATACCCTTGGAAAAAATACCCTAGGACAAAATACCCTTGGACAAAATACCCTCAGATAAAATACCCTCAGACAAAATACCCATGGACAAAATACCCTTGGACGAAATACCCTTGGACAAAATACCCTTAGACGAAATACTCTTGGACAGAATACCCTCAGACAATTTACCATGTATTATAATATATAACAGCATCTTAGGTATTTCGTAGAATGATAAAAATTATACCTATATCATGCAAACATTTTGCACACATGCAGTACAGTATTAATATTATTATTATTAAAGGGACAGGGTACAATAATTTTCATGTTGCATAAAAAGTTTCCTATTGATATAATAAAATTAAAAATATAATGTGTAAATTGCCCCAAAATACCAACCAACCAACCAACCAACCAACCATCCAACCAACCAACCAACCAACCAACCAACCAACCAACCAACCAACCAACCAACCAACCAACCAACCAACCAACCAACCAACCAACCAACCAACCAACCAACCAACCAACCAACCAACCAACCAACCAACCAACCAACCAACCAACCAACCAACCAACCAACCAAAATACCCTAGGACAAAATACCCTCAGACAATTTACCCTAGGACAAAATACCCTTGGATAATTTACCCTAGGACAAAATACCCTTGGACAATTAACCCTAGGACAAAATACCCTTGGACAAAATACCCTAGGACAAAATACCCTTGGACAAAATACCCTTGGACAAAATACCCTAGGACAAAATACCCTTGGACAAAATACCCTCAGATAAAATACCCTCAGACAAAATACCCATGGACAAAATACCCTTGGACGAAATACCCTTGGACAAAATACCCTTAGACGAAATACTCTTGGACAGAATACCCTCAGACAATTT
>CATKWE010000019.1:7500-12500 GCA_949825025.1 Siphlonurus alternatus
CTTGGACGAAATACCCTTGGACAAAATACCCTTAGACGAAATACTCTTGGACAGAATACCCTCAGACAATTTACCATGTATTATAATATATAACAGCATCTTAGGTATTTCGTAGAATGATAAAAATTATACCTATATCATGCAAACATTTTGCACACATGCAGTACAGTATTAATATTATTATTATTAAAGGGACAGGGTACAATAATTTTCATGTTGCATAAAAAGTTTCCTATTGATATAATAAAATTAAAAATATAATGTGTCAATTGCCCCAAAATACCAACCAACCAACCAACCAACCAACCAACCAACCAACCAACCAACCAACCAACCAACCAACCAACCAACCAACCAACCAACCAACCAACCAACCAACCAACCAACCAACCAACCAACCAACCAACCAACCAACCAACCAACCAACCAACCAACCAACCAACCAACCAACCAACCAACCAACCAACCAACCAACCAACCAACCAACCAACCAAAATACCCTAGGACAAAATACCCTCAGACAATTTACCCTAGGACAAAATACCCTTGGATAATTTACCCTAGGACAAAATACCCTTGGACAATTAACCCTAGGACAAAATACCCTTGGACAAAATACCCTAGGACAAAATACCCTTGGACAAAATACCCTTGGACAAAATACCCTAGGACAAAATACCCTTGGACAAAATACCCTCAGATAAAATACCCTCAGACAAAATACCCTTGGACGAAATACCCTTGGACAAAATACCCTTAGACGAAATATTCTTGGACAGAATACCCTCAGACAATTTACCATGTATTATAATATATAACAGCATCTTAGGTATTTCGTAGAATGATAAAAATTATACCTATATCATGCAAACATTTTGCACACATGCAGTACAGTATTAATATTATTATTATTAAAGGGACAGGGTACAATAATTTTCATGTTGCATAAAAAGTTTCCTATTGATATAATAAAATTAAAAATATAATGTGTCAATTGCCCCAAAATACCAACCAACCAACCAACCAACCAACCAACCAACCAACCAACCAACCAACCAACCAACCAACCAACCAACCAACCAACCAACCAACCAACCAACCAACCAACCAACCAACCAACCAACCAACCAACCAACCAACCAACCAACCAACCAACCAACCAACCAACCAACCAACCAACCAACCAACCAACCAACCAAAATACCCTAGGACAAAATACCCTCAGACAATTTACCCTAGGACAAAATACCCTTGGATAATTTACCCTAGGACAAAATACCCTTGGACAATTAACCCTAGGACAAAATACCCTTGGACAAAATACCCTAGGACAAAATACCCTTGGACAAAATACCCTTGGACAAAATACCCTAGGACAAAATACCCTTGGACAAAATACCCTCAGATAAAATACCCTCAGACAAAATACCCATGGACAAAATACCCTTGGACGAAATACCCTTGGACAAAATACCCTTAGACGAAATACTCTTGGACAGAATACCCTCAGACAATTTACCATGTATTATAATATATAACAGCATCTTAGGTATTTCGTAGAATGATAAAAATTATACCTATATCATGCAAACATTTTGCACACATGCAGTACAGTATTAATATTATTATTATTAAAGGGACAGGGTACAATAATTTTCATGTTGCATAAAAAGTTTCCTATTGATATAATAAAATTAAAAATATAATGTGTCAATTGCCCCAAAATACCAACCAACCAACCAACCAACCAACCAACCAACCAACCAACCAACCAACCAACCAACCAACCAACCAACCAACCAACCAACCAACCAACCAACCAACCAACCAACCAACCAACCAACCAACCAACCAACCAACCAACCAACCAACCAACCAACCAACCAACCAACCAACCAACCAACCAACCAAAATACCCTAGGACAAAATACCCTCAGACAATTTACCCTAGCACAAAATACCCTTGGATAATTTACCCTAGGACAAAATACCCTTGGACAATTAACCCTAGGACAAAATACCCTTGGACAAAATACCCTAGGACAAAATACCCTTGGACAAAATACCCTTGGACAAAATACCCTAGGACAAAATACCCTTGGACAAAATACCCTCAGATAAAATACCCTCAGACAAAATACCCATGGACAAAATACCCTTGGACGAAATACCCTTGGACAAAATACCCTTAGACGAAATACTCTTGGACAGAATACCCTCAGACAATTTACCATGTATTATAATATATAACAGCATCTTAGGTATTTCGTAGAATGATAAAAATTATACCTATATCATGCAAACATTTTGCACACATGCAGTACAGTATTAATATTATTATTATTAAAGGGACAGGGTACAATAATTTTCATGTTGCATAAAAAGTTTCCTATTGATATAATAAAATTAAAAATATAATGTGTCAATTGCCCCAAAATACCAACCAACCAACCAACCAACCAACCAACCAACCAACCAACCAACCAACCAACCAACCAACCAACCAACCAACCAACCAACCAACCAACCAACCAACCAACCAACCAACCAACCAACCAACCAACCAACCAACCAACCAACCAACCAACCAACCAACCAACCAACCAACCAACCAACCAACCAACCAACCAACCAACCAACCAACCAACCAACCAACCAACCAAAATACCCTAGGACAAAATACCCTCAGACAATTTACCCTAGGACAAAATACCCTTGGATAATTTACCCTAGGACAAAATACCCTTGGACAATTAACCCTAGGACAAAATACCCTTGGACAAAATACCCTAGGACAAAATACCCTTGGACAAAATACCCTTGGACAAAATACCCTAGGACAAAATACCCTTGGACAAAATACCCTCAGACAAAATACCCATGGACAAAATACCCTTGGACGAAATACCCTTGGACAAAATACCCTTAGACGAAATACTCTTGGACAGAATACCCTCAGACAATTTACCATGTATTATAATATATAACAGCATCTTAGGTATTTCGTAGAATGATAAAAATTATTCCTATATCATGCAAACATTTTGCACACATGCAGTACAGTATTAATATTATTATTATTAAAGGGACAGGGTACAATAATTTTTATGTTGCATAAAAAGTTTCCTATTGATATAATAAAATTAAAAATATAATGTGTCAATTGCCCCAAAATACCAACCAACCAACCAACCAACCAACCAACCAACCAACCAACCAACCAACCAACCAACCAACCAACCAACCAACCAACCAACCAACCAACCAACCAACCAACCAACCAACCAACCAACCAACCAACCAACCAACCAACCAACCAACCAACCAACCAACCAACCAACCAACCAACCAACCAAAATACCCTAGGACAAAATACCCTCAGACAATTTACCCTAGGACAAAATACCCTCAGACAATTTACCCTAGGACAAAATACCCTTGGATAATTTACCCTAGGACAAAATACCCTTGGACAATTAACCCTAGGACAAAATACCCTTGGACAAAATACCCTAGGACAAAATACCCTTAGACAAAATACCCTTGGACAAAATACCCTAGGACAAAATACCCTTGGACAAAATACCCTCAGATAAAATACCCTCAGACAAAATACCCATGGACAAAATACCCTTGGACGAAATACCCTTGGACAAAATACCCTTAGACGAAATACTCTTGGACAGAATACCCTCAGACAATTTACCATGTATTATAATATATAACAGCATCTTAGGTATTTCGTAGAATGATAAAAATTATACCTATATCATGCAAACATTTTGCACACATGCAGTACAGTATTAATATTATTATTATTAAAGGGACAGGGTACAATAATTTTCATGTTGCATAAAAAGTTTCCTATTGATATAATAAAATTAAAAATATAATGTGTCAATTGCCCCAAAATACCAACCAACCAACCAACCAACCAACCAACCAACCAACCAACCAACCAACCAACCAACCAACCAACCAACCAACCAACCAACCAACCAACCAACCAACCAACCAACCAACCAACCAACCAACCAACCAACCAACCAACCAACCAACCAACCAACCAACCAACCAACCAACCAACCAACCAACCAAAATACCCTAGGACAAAATACCCTCAGACAATTTACCCTAGGACAAAATACCCTTGGATAATTTACCCTAGGACAAAATACCCTAGGACAAAATACCCTTGGACAAAATACCCTAGGACAAAATACCCTTGGACAAAATACCCTTGGACAAAATACCCTAGGACAAAATACCCTTGGACAAAATACCCTCAGATAAAATACCCTCAGACAAAATACCCATGGACAAAATACCCTTGGACGAAATACCCTTGGACAAAATACCCTTAGACGAAATACTCTTGGACAGAATACCCTCAGACAATTTACCATGTATTATAATATATAACAGCATCTTAGGTATTTCGTAGAATGATAAAAATTATACCTATATCATGCAAACATTTTGCACACATGCAGTACAGTATTAATATTATTATTATTAAAGGGACAGGGTACAATAATTTTCATGTTGCATAAAAAGTTTCCTATTGATATAATAAAATTAAAAATATAATGTGTCAATTGCCCCAAAATACCAACCAACCAACCAACCAACCAACCAACCAACCAACCAACCAACCAACCAACCAACCAACCAACCAACCAACCAACCAACCAACCAACCAACCAACCAACCAACCAACCAACCAACCAACCAACCAACCAACCAACCAACCAACCAACCAACCAACCAACCAAAATACCCTAGGACAAAATACCCTCAGACAATTTACCCTAGGACAAAATACCCTTGGATAATTTACCCTAGGACAAAATACCCTTGGACAATTAACCCTAGGACAAAATACCCTTGGACAAAATACCCTAGGACAAAATACCCTTGGACAAAATACCCTTGGACAAAATACCCTAGGACAAAATACCCTTGGACAAAATACCCTCAGATAAAATACCCTCAGACAA
>CATKWE010000019.1:20000-77500 GCA_949825025.1 Siphlonurus alternatus
TAATTTACCCTAGGACAAAATACCCTTGGACAATTAACCCTAGGACAAAATACCCTTGGACAAAATACCCTAGGACAAAATACCCTTGGACAAAATACCCTTGGACAAAATACCCTAGGACAAAATACCCTTGGACAAAATACCCTCAGATAAAATACCCTCAGACAAAATACCCATGGACAAAATACCCTTGGACGAAATACCCTTGGACAAAATACCCTTAGACGAAATACTCTTGGACAGAATACCCTCAGACAATTTACCATGTATTATAATATATAACAGCATCTTAGGTATTTCGTAGAATGATAAAAATTATACCTATATCATGCAAACATTTTGCACACATGCAGTACAGTATTAATATTATTATTATTAAAGGGACAGGGTACAATAATTTTCATGTTGCATAAAAAGTTTCCTATTGATATAATAAAATTAAAAATATAATGTGTCAATTGCCCCAAAATACCAACCAACCAACCAACCAACCAACCAACCAACCAACCAACCAACCAACCAACCAACCAACCAACCAACCAACCAACCAACCAACCAACCAACCAACCAACCAACCAACCAACCAACCAACCAACCAACCAACCAACCAACCAACCAACCAACCAACCAACCAACCAACCAACCAACCAACCAACCAACCAACCAACCAACCAACCAACCAACCAACCAAAATACCCTAGGACAAAATACCCTCAGACAATTTACCCTAGGACAAAATACCCTTGGATAATTTACCCTAGGACAAAATACCCTTGGACAATTAACCCTAGGACAAAATACCCTTGGACAATTAACCCTAGGACAAAATACCCTTGGACAAAATACCCTAGGACAAAATACCCTTGGACAAAATACCCTTGGACAAAATACCCTAGGACAAAATACCCTTGGACAAAATACCCTCAGACAAAATACCCATGGACAAAATACCCTTGGACGAAATACCCTTGGACAAAATACCCTTAGACGAAATACTCTTGGACAGAATACCCTCAGACAATTTACCATGTATTATAATATATAACAGCATCTTAGGTATTTCGTAGAATGATAAAAATTATACCTATATCATGCAAACATTTTGCACACATGCAGTACAGTATTAATATTATTATTATTAAAGGGACAGGGTACAATAATTTTCATGTTGCATAAAAAGTTTCCTATTGATATAATAAAATTAAAAATATAATGTGTCAATTGCCCCAAAATACCAACCAACCAACCAACCAACCAACCAACCAACCAACCAACCAACCAACCAACCAACCAACCAACCAACCAACCAACCAACCAACCAACCAACCAACCAACCAACCAACCAACCAACCAACCAACCAACCAACCAACCAACCAACCAACCAACCAACCAACCAACCAACCAACCAACCAACCAACCAACCAACCAACCAACCAACCAACCAACCAACCAACCAACCAAAATACCCTAGGACAAAATACCCTCAGACAATTTACCCTAGGACAAAATACCCTCAGACAATTTACCCTAGGACAAAATACCCTTGGATAATTTACCCTAGGACAAAATACCCTTGGACAATTAACCCTAGGACAAAATACCCTTGGACAAAATACCCTAGGACAAAATACCCTTGGACAAAATACCCTTGGAAAAAATACCCTAGGACAAAATACCCTCAGATAAAATACCCTCAGACAAAATACCCATGGACAAAATACCCTTGGACGAAATACCCTTGGACAAAATACCCTTAGACGAAATACTCTTGGACAGAATACCCTCAGACAATTTACCATGTATTATAATATATAACAGCATCTTAGGTATTTCGTAGAATGATAAAAATTATACCTATATCATGCAAACATTTTGCACACATGCAGTACAGTATTAATATTATTATTATTAAAGGGACAGGGTACAATAATTTTCATGTTGCATAAAAAGTTTCCTATTGATATAATAAAATTAAAAATATAATGTGTCAATTGCCCCAAAATACCAACCAACCAACCAACCAACCAACCAACCAACCAACCAACCAACCAACCAACCAACCAACCAACCAACCAACCAACCAACCAACCAACCAACCAACCAACCAACCAACCAACCAACCAACCAACCAACCAACCAACCAACCAACCAACCAACCAACCAACCAACCAACCAACCAACCAACCAACCAACCAACCAACCAACCAACCAACCAACCAACCAACCAACCAACCAAAATACCCTAGGACAAAATACCCTCAGACAATTTACCCTAGGACAAAATACCCTTGGATAATTTACCCTAGGACAAAATACCCTTGGACAATTAACCCTAGGACAAAATACCCTTGGACAAAATACCCTAGGACAAAATACCCTTGGACAAAATACCCTTGGACAAAATACCCTAGGACAAAATACCCTTGGACAAAATACCCTCAGATAAAATACCCTCAGACAAAATACCCATGGACAAAATACCCTTGGACGAAATACCCTTGGACAAAATACCCTTAGACGAAATACTCTTGGACAGAATACCCTCAGACAATTTACCATGTATTATAATATATAACAGCATCTTAGGTATTTCGTAGAATGATAAAAATTATACCTATATCATGCAAACATTTTGCACACATGCAGTACAGTATTAATATTATTATTATTAAAGGGACAGGGTACAATAATTTTCATGTTGCATAAAAAGTTTCCTATTGATATAATAAAATTAAAAATATAATGTGTCAATTGCCCCAAAATACCAACCAACCAACCAACCAACCAACCAACCAACCAACCAACCAACCAACCAACCAACCAACCAACCAACCAACCAACCAACCAACCAACCAACCAACCAACCAACCAACCAACCAACCAACCAACCAACCAACCAACCAACCAACCAACCAACCAACCAACCAACCAACCAACCAACCAACCAACCAACCAACCAACCAAAATACCCTAGGACAAAATACCCTCAGACAATTTACCCTAGGACAAAATACCCTTGGATAATTTACCCTAGGACAAAATACCCTTGGACAATTAACCCTAGGACAAAATACCCTTGGACAAAATACCCTAGGACAAAATACCCTTGGACAAAATACCCTAGGACAAAATACCCTTGGACAAAATACCCTCAGATAAAATACCCTCAGACAAAATACCCATGGACAAAATACCCTTGGACGAAATACCCTTGGACAAAATACCCTTAGACGAAATACTCTTGGACAGAATACCCTCAGACAATTTACCATGTATTATAATATATAACAGCATCTTAGGTATTTCGTAGAATGATAAAAATTATACCTATATCATGCAAACATTTTGCACACATGCAGTACAGTATTAATATTATTATTATTAAAGGGACAGGGTACAATAATTTTCATGTTGCATAAAAAGTTTCCTATTGATATAATAAAATTAAAAATATAATGTGTCAATTGCCCCAAAATACCAACCAACCAACCAACCAACCAACCAACCAACCAACCAACCAACCAACCAACCAACCAACCAACCAACCAACCAACCAACCAACCAACCAACCAACCAACCAACCAACCAACCAACCAACCAACCAACCAACCAACCAACCAACCAACCAACCAACCAACCAACCAACCAACCAACCAACCAACCAACCAAAATACCCTAGGACAAAATACCCTCAGACAATTTACCCTAGGACAAAATACCCTTGGATAATTTACCCTAGGACAAAATACCCTTGGACAATTAACCCTAGGACAAAATACCCTTGGACAAAATACCCTAGGACAAAATACCCTTGGACAAAATACCCTTGGACAAAATACCCTAGGACAAAATACCCTTGGACAAAATACCCTCAGATAAAATACCCTCAGACAAAATACCCATGGACAAAATACCCTTGGACGAAATACCCTTGGACAAAATACCCTTAGACGAAATACTCTTGGACAGAATACCCTCAGACAATTTACCATGTATTATAATATATAACAGCATCTTAGGTATTTCGTAGAATGATAAAAATTATACCTATATCATGCAAACATTTTGCACACATGCAGTACAGTATTAATATTATTATTATTAAAGGGACAGGGTACAATAATTTTCATGTTGCATAAAAAGTTTCCTATTGATATAATAAAATTAAAAATATAATGTGTCAATTGCCCCAAAATACCAACCAACCAACCAACCAACCAACCAACCAACCAACCAACCAACCAACCAACCAACCAACCAACCAACCAACCAACCAACCAACCAACCAACCAACCAACCAACCAACCAACCAACCAACCAACCAACCAACCAACCAACCAACCAACCAACCAACCAACCAACCAACCAACCAACCAACCAACCAACCAACCAACCAACCAACCAACCAACCAACCAACCAACCAACCAACCAACCAACCAACCAACCAACCAACCAACCAACCAACCAACCAACCAACCAACCAACCAACCAACCAACCAACCAACCAACCAACCAACCAACCAACCAACCAACCAACACACCAACCAACCAACCAACCAACCAACCAACCAACCAACCAACCAACCAACCAACCAACCAACCAACCAACCAACCAACCAACCAACCAAAATACCCTCAGACAATTTACCCTAGGACAAAATACCCTCAGACAATTTACCCTAGGACAAAATACCCTTGGATAATTTACCCTAGGACAAAATACCCTTGGACAATTAACCCTAGGACAAAATACCCTTGGACAAAATACCCTAGGACAAAATACCCTTGGACAAAATACCCTTGGACAAAATACCCTAGGACAAAATACCCTTGGACAAAATACCCTCAGATAAAATACCCTCAGACAAAATACCCATGGACAAAATACCCTTGGACGAAATACCCTTGGACAAAATACCCTTAGACGAAATACTCTTGGACAGAATACCCTCAGACAATTTACCATGTATTATAATATATAACAGCATCTTAGGTATTTCGTAGAATGATAAAAATTATACCTATATCATGCAAACATTTTGCACACATGCAGTACAGTATTAATATTATTATTATTAAAGGGACAGGGTACAATAATTTTCATGTTGCATAAAAAGTTTCCTATTGATATAATAAAATTAAAAATATAATGTGTCAATTGCCCCAAAATACCAACCAACCAACCAACCAAACAACCAACCAACCAACCAACCAACCAACCAACCAACCAACCAACCAACCAACCAACCAACCAACCAACCAACCAACCAACCAACCAACCAACCAACTAACCAACCAACCAACCAACCAACCAACCAACCAAAATACCCTAGGACAAAATACCCTCAGACAATTTACCCTAGGACAAAATACCCTTGGATAATTTACCCTAGGACAAAATACCCTTGGACAATTAACCCTAGGACAAAATACCCTTGGACAAAATACCCTAGGACAAAATACCCTTGGACAAAATACCCTTGGACAAAATACCCTAGGACAAAATACCCTTGGACAAAATACCCTCAGACAAAATACCCATGGACAAAATACCCTTGGACGAAATACCCTTGGACAAAATACCCTTAGACGAAATACTCTTGGACAGAATACCCTCAGACAATTTACCATGTATTATAATATATAACAGCATCTTAGGTATTTCGTAGAATGATAAAAATTATTCCTATATCATGCAAACATTTTGCACACATGCAGTACAGTATTAATATTATTATTATTAAAGGGACAGGGTACAATAATTTTCATGTTGCATAAAAAGTTTCCTATTGATATAATAAAATTAAAAATATAATGTGTCAATTGCCCCAAAATACCAACCAACCAACCAACCAACCAACCAACCAACCAACCAACCAACCAACCAACCAACCAACCAACCAACCAACCAACCAACCAACCAACCAACCAACCAACCAACCAACCAACCAACCAACCAACCAACCAACCAACCAACCAACCAACCAACCAACCAACCAACATACCAACCAACCAACCAACCAACCAACCAAAATACCCTAGGACAAAATACCCTCAGACAATTTACCCTAGGACAAAATACCCTCAGACAATTTACCCTAGGACAAAATACCCTTGGATAATTTACCCTAGGACAAAATACCCTTGGACAATTAACCCTAGGACAAAATACCCTTGGACAAAATACCCTAGGACAAAATACCCTTAGACAAAATACCCTTGGACAAAATACCCTAGGACAAAATACCCTTGGACAAAATACCCTCAGATAAAATACCCTCAGACAAAATACCCATGGACAAAATACCCTTGGATGAAATACCCTTGGACAAAATACCCTTAGACGAAATACTCTTGGACAGAATACCCTCAGACAATTTACCATGTATTATAATATATAACAGCATCTTAGGTATTTCGTAGAATGATAAAAATTATACCTATATCATGCAAACATTTTGCACACATGCAGTACAGTATTAATATTATTATTATTAAAGGGACAGGGTACAATAATTTTCATGTTGCATAAAAAGTTTCCTATTGATATAATAAAATTAAAAATATAATGTGTCAATTGCCCCAAAATACCAACCAACCAACCAACCAACCAACCAACCAACCAACCAACCAACCAACCAACCAACCAACCAACCAACCAACCAACCAACCAACCAACCAACCAACCAACCAACCAACCAACCAACCAACCAACCAACCAACCAACCAACCAACCAACCAACCAACCAACCAACCAACCAACCAACCAACCAACCAACCAACCAACCAACCAACCAACCAACCAACCAACCAACCAACCAAAATACCCTAGGACAAAATACCCTCAGACAATTTACCCTAGGACAAAATACCCTTGGATAATTTACACTAGGACAAAATACCCTTGGACAATTAACCCTAGGACAAAATACCCTTGGACAAAATACCCTAGGACAAAATACCCTTGGACAAAATACCCTTGGACAAAATACCCTAGGACAAAATACCCTTGGACAAAATACCCTCAGATAAAATACCCTCAGACAAAATACCCATGGACAAAATACCCTTGGACCCTTGGACGAAATACCCTTGGACAAAATACCCTTAGACGAAATACTCTTGGACAGAATACCCTCAGACAATTTACCATGTATTATAATATATAACAGCATCTTAGGTATTTCGTAGAATGATAAAAATTATACCTATATCATGCAAACATTTTGCACACATGCAGTACAGTATTAATATTATTATTATTAAAGGGACAGGGTACAATAATTTTCATGTTGCATAAAAAGTTTCCTATTGATATAATAAAATTAAAAATATAATGTGTCAATTGCCCCAAAATACCAACCAACCAACCAACCAACCAACCAACCAACCAACCAACCAACCAACCAACCAACCAACCAACCAACCAACCAACCAACCAACCAACCAACCAACCAACCAACCAACCAACCAACCAACCAACCAACCAACCAACCAACCAACCAACCAACCAACCAACCAACCAACCAACCAACCAACCAACCAACCAAAATACCCTAGGACAAAATACCCTCAGACAATTTACCCTAGGACAAAATACCCTTGGATAATTTACCCTAGGACAAAATACCCTTGGACAATTAACCCTAGGACAAAATACCCTTGGACAAAATACCCTAGGACAAAATACCCTTGGACAAAATACCCTTGGACAAAATACCCTAGGACAAAATACCCTTGGACAAAATACCCTCAGATAAAATACCCTCAGACAAAATACCCATGGACAAAATACCCTTGGACGAAATACCCTTGGACAAAATACCCTTAGACGAAATACTCTTGGACAGAATACCCTCAGACAATTTACCATGTATTATAATATATAACAGCATCTTAGGTATTTCGTAGAATGATAAAAATTATACCTATATCATGCAAACATTTTGCACACATGCAGTACAGTATTAATATTATTATTATTAAAGGGACAGGGTACAATAATTTTCATGTTGCATAAAAAGTTTCCTATTGATATAATAAAATTAAAAATATAATGTGTCAATTGCCCCAAAATACCAACCAACCAACCAACCAACCAACCAACCAACCAACCAACCAACCAACCAACCAACCAACCAACCAACCAACCAACCAACCAACCAACCTACCAACCAACCAACCAACCAACCAACCAACCAACCAACCAACCAACCAACCAACCAACCAACCAACCAACCAACCAACCAACCAACCAACCAACCAACCAACCAACCAACCAACCAACCAACCAACCAACCAACCAACCAACCAACCAACCAACCAACCAACCAACCAACCAACCAACCAACCAACCAACCAACCAACCAACCAACCAACCAACCAACCAACCAACCAACCAACCAACCAACCAACCAACCAACCAACCAACCAAAATACCCTCAGACAATTTACCCTAGGACAAAATACCCTCAGACAATTTACCCTAGGACAAAATACCCTTGGATAATTTACCCTAGGACAAAATACCCTTGGACAATTAACCCTAGGACAAAATACCCTTGGACAAAATACCCTAGGACAAAATAAATACCCTTGGACAAAATACCCTTGGACAAAATACCCTAGGACAAAATACCCTTGGACAAAATACCCTCAGATAAAATACCCTCAGACAAAATACCCATGGACAAAATACCCTTGGACGAAATACCCTTGGACAAAATACCCTTAGACGAAATACTCTTGGACAGAATACCCTCAGACAATTTACCATGTATTATAATATATAACAGCATCTTAGGTATTTCGTAGAATGATAAAAATTATACCTATATCATGCAAACATTTTGCACACATGCAGTACAGTATTAATATTATTATTATTAAAGGGACAGGGTACAATAATTTTCATGTTGCATAAAAAGTTTCCTATTGATATAATAAAATTAAAAATATAATGTGTCAATTGCCCCAAAATACCAACCAACCAACCAACCAACCAACCAACCAACCAACCAACCAACCAACCAACCAACCAACCAACCAACCAACCAACCAACCAACCAACCAACCAACCAACCAACCAACCAACCAACCAACCAACCAACCAACCAACCAACCAACCAACCAACCAACCAACCAACCAACCAACCAACCAAAATACCCTAGGACAAAATACCCTCAGACAATTTACCCTAGGACAAAATACCCTTGGATAATTTACACTAGGACAAAATACCCTTGGACAATTAACCCTAGGACAAAATACCCTTGGACAAAATACCCTAGGACAAAATAAATACCCTTGGACAAAATACCCTTGGACAAAATACCCTAGGACAAAATACCCTTGGACAAAATACCCTCAGATAAAATACCCTCAGACAAAATACCCATGGACAAAATACCCTTGGACGAAATACCCTTGGACAAAATACCCTTAGACGAAATACTCTTGGACAGAATACCCTCAGACAATTTACCATGTATTATAATATATAACAGCATCTTAGGTATTTCGTAGAATGATAAAAATTATACCTATATCATGCAAACATTTTGCACACATGCAGTACAGTATTAATATTATTATTATTAAAGGGACAGGGTACAATAATTTTCATGTTGCATAAAAAGTTTCCTATTGATATAATAAAATTAAAAATATAATGTGTCAATTGCCCCAAAATACCAACCAACCAACCAACCAACCAACCAACCAACCAACCAACCAACCAACCAACCAACCAACCAACCAACCAACCAACCAACCAACCAACCAACCAACCAACCAACCAACCAACCAACCAACCAACCAACCAACCAACCAACCAACCAACCAACCAACCAACCAACCAACCAACCAACCAAAATACCCTAGGACAAAATACCCTCAGACAATTTACCCTAGGACAAAATACCCTTGGATAATTTACCCTAGGACAAAATACCCTTGGACAATTAACCCTAGGACAAAATACCCTTGGACAAAATACCCTAGGACAAAATACCCTTGGACAAAATACCCTTGGACAAAATACCCTAGGACAAAATACCCTTGGACAAAATACCCTCAGATAAAATACCCTCAGACAAAATACCCATGGACAAAATACCCTTGGACGAAATACCCTTGGACAAAATACCCTTAGACGAAATACTCTTGGACAGAATACCCTCAGACAATTTACCATGTATTATAATATATAACAGCATCTTAGGTATTTCGTAGAATGATAAAAATTATACCTATATCATGCAAACATTTTGCACACATGCAGTACAGTATTAATATTATTATTATTAAAGGGACAGGGTACAATAATTTTCATGTTGCATAAAAAGTTTCCTATTGATATAATAAAATTAAAAATATAATGTGTCAATTGCCCCAAAATACCAACCAACCAACCAACCAACCAACCAACCAACCAACCAACCAACCAACCAACCAACCAACCAACCAACCAACCAACCAACCAACCAACCAACCAACCAACCAACCAACCAACCAACCAACCAACCAACCAACCAACCAACCAACCAACCAACCAACCAACCAACCAACCAACCAACCAACCAACCAACCAACCAACCAACCAACCAACCAACCAACCAACCAACCAACCAACCAACCAACCAACCAACCAACCAACCAACCAACCAACCAACCAACCAACCAACCAACCAACCAACCAACCAACCAACCAACCAACCAACCAACCAACCAACCAACCAACCAACCAACCAACCAACCAAAATACCCTCAGACAATTTACCCTAGGACAAAATACCCTCAGACAATTTACCCTAGGACAAAATACCCTTGGATAATTTACCCTAGGACAAAATACCCTTGGACAATTAACCCTAGGACAAAATACCCTTGGACAAAATACCCTAGGACAAAATAAATACCCTTGGACAAAATACCCTTGGACAAAATACCCTAGGACAAAATACCCTTGGACAAAATACCCTCAGATAAAATACCCTCAGACAAAATACCCATGGACAAAATACCCTTGGACGAAATACCCTTGGACAAAATACCCTTAGACGAAATACTCTTGGACAGAATACCCTCAGACAATTTACCATGTATTATAATATATAACAGCATCTTAGGTATTTCGTAGAATGATAAAAATTATACCTATATCATGCAAACATTTTGCACACATGCAGTACAGTATTAATATTATTATTATTAAAGGGACAGGGTACAATAATTTTCATGTTGCATAAAAAGTTTCCTATTGATATAATAAAATTAAAAATATAATGTGTCAATTGCCCCAAAATACCAACCAACCAACCAACCAACCAACCAACCAACCAACCAACCAACCAACCAACCAACCAACCAACCAACCAACCAACCAACCAACCAACCAACCAACCAACCAACCAACCAACCAACCAACCAACCAACCAACCAACCAACCAACCAAAATACCCTCAGACAATTTACCCTAGGACAAAATACCCTTGGATAATTTACCCTAGGACAAAATACCCTTGGACAATTAACCCTAGGACAAAATACCCTTGGACAAAATACCCTTGGACAAAATACCCTTGGACAAAATACCCTAGGACAAAATACCCTTGGACAAAATACCCTCAGATAAAATACCCTCAGACAAAATACCCATGGACAAAATACCCTTGGACGAAATACCCTTGGACAAAATACCCTTAGACGAAATACTCTTGGACAGAATACCCTCAGACAATTTACCATGTATTATAATATATAACAGCATCTTAGGTATTTCGTAGAATGATAAAAATTATACCTATATCATGCAAACATTTTGCACACATGCAGTACAGTATTAATATTATTATTATTAAAGGGACAGGGTACAATAATTTTCATGTTGCATAAAAAGTTTCCTATTGATATAATAAAATTAAAAATATAATGTGTCAATTGCCCCAAAATACCAACCAACCAACCAACCAACCAACCAACCAACCAACCAACCAACCAACCAACCAACCAACCAACCAACCAACCAACCAACCAACCAACCAACCAACCAACCAACCAACCAACCAACCAACCAACCAACCAACCAAATACCCTAGGACAAAATACCCTCAGACAATTTACCCTAGGACAAAATACCCTTGGATAATTTACCCTAGGACAAAATACCCTTGGACAATTAACCCTAGGACAAAATACCCTTGGACAAAATACCCTAGGACAAAATACCCTTGGACAAAATACCCTTGGACAAAATACCCTAGGACAAAATACCCTTGGACAAAATACCCTCAGATAAAATACCCTCAGACAAAATACCCATGGACAAAATACCCTTGGACGAAATACCCTTGGACAAAATACCCTTAGACGAAATACTCTTGGACAGAATACCCTCAGACAATTTACCATGTATTATAATATATAACAGCATCTTAGGTATTTCGTAGAATGATAAAAATTATACCTATATCATGCAAACATTTTGCACACATGCAGTACAGTATTAATATTATTATTATTAAAGGGACAGGGTACAATAATTTTCATGTTGCATAAAAAGTTTCCTATTGATATAATAAAATTAAAAATATAATGTGTCAATTGCCCCAAAATACCAACCAACCAACCAACCAACCAACCAACCAACCAACCAACCAACCAACCAACCAACCAACCAACCAACCAACCAACCAACCAACCAACCAACCAACCAACCAACCAACCAACCAACCAACCAACCAACCAACCAACCAACCAACCAACCAACCAACCAACCAACCAACCAACCAACCAACCAACCAACCAACCAACCAACCAACCAACCAACCAACCAACCAACCAACCAACCAACCAACCAACCAACCAACCAACCAACCAACCAACCAACCAACCAACCAACCAACCAACCAACCAACCAACCAACCAACCAACCAACCAACCAACCAACCAACCAACCAACCAACCAACCAACCAACCAAAATACCCTCAGACAATTTACCCTAGGACAAAATACCCTCAGACAATTTACCCTAGGACAAAATACCCTTGGATAATTTACCCTAGGACAAAATACCCTTGGACAATTAACCCTAGGACAAAATACCCTTGGACAAAATACCCTAGGACAAAATACCCTTGGACAAAATACCCTTGGACAAAATACCCTAGGACAAAATACCCTTGGACAAAATACCCTCAGATAAAATACCCTCAGACAAAATACCCATGGACAAAATACCCTTGGACGAAATACCCTTGGACAAAATACCCTTAGACGAAATACTCTTGGACAGAATACCCTCAGACAATTTACCATGTATTATAATATATAACAGCATCTTAGGTATTTCGTAGAATGATAAAAATTATACCTATATCATGCAAACATTTTGCACACATGCAGTACAGTATTAATATTATTATTATTAAAGGGACAGGGTACAATAATTTTCATGTTGCATAAAAAGTTTCCTATTGATATAATAAAATTAAAAATATAATGTGTCAATTGCCCCAAAATACCAACCAACCAACCAACCAACCAACCAACCAACCAACCAACCAACCAACCAACCAACCAACCAACCAACCAACCAACCAACCAACCAACCAACCAACCAACCAACCAACCAACCAACCAACCAACCAACCAACCAACCAACCAACCAACCAACCAACCAACCAACCAACCAACCAACCAACCAACCAACCAACCAACCAACCAACCAACCAACCAACCAACCAACCAAAATACCCTAGGACAAAATACCCTCAGACAATTTACCCTAGGACAAAATACCCTTGGATAATTTACCCTAGGACAAAATACCCTTGGACAATTAACCCTAGGACAAAATACCCTTGGACAATTAACCCTAGGACAAAATACCCTTGGACAAAATACCCTAGGACAAAATACCCTTAAACAAAATACCCTAGGACAAAATACCCTTGGACAAAATACCCTAGGACAAAATACCCTTGGACAAAATACCCTTGGACAAAATACCCTAGGACAAAATACCCTTGGACAAAATACCCTCAGACAAAATACCCATGGACAAAATACCCTTGGACGAAATACCCTTGGACAAAATACCCTTAGACGAAATACTCTTGGACAGAATACCCTCAGACAATTTACCATGTATTATAATATATAACAGCATCTTAGGTATTTCGTAGAATGATAAAAATTATACCTATATCATGCAAACATTTTGCACACATGCAGTACAGTATTAATATTATTATTATTAAAGGGACAGGGTACAATAATTTTCATGTTGCATAAAAAGTTTCCTATTGATATAATAAAATTAAAAATATAATGTGTCAATTGCCCCAAAATACCAACCAACCAACCAACCAACCAACCAACCAACCAACCAACCAACCAACCAACCAACCAACCAACCAACCAACCAACCAACCAACCAACCAACCAACCAACCAACCAACCAACCAACCAACCAACCAACCAACCAACCAACCAACCAACCAACCAACCAACCAACCAACCAACCAACCAAAATACCCTAGGACAAAATACCCTCAGACAATTTACCCTAGGACAAAATACCCTCAGACAATTTACCCTAGGACAAAATACCCTTGGATAATTTACCCTAGGACAAAATACCCTTGGACAATTAACCCTAGGACAAAATACCCTTGGACAAAATACCCTAGGACAAAATACCCTTGGACAAAATACCCTTGGAAAAAATACCCTAGGACAAAATACCCTCAGATAAAATACCCTCAGACAAAATACCCATGGACAAAATACCCTTGGACGAAATACCCTTGGACAAAATACCCTTAGACGAAATACTCTTGGACAGAATACCCTTAGACAATTTACCATGTATTATAATATATAACAGCATCTTAGGTATTTCGTAGAATGATAAAAATTATACCTATATCATGCAAACATTTTGCACACATGCAGTACAGTATTAATATTATTATTATTAAAGGGACAGGGTACAATAATTTTCATGTTGCATAAAAAGTTTCCTATTGATATAATAAAATTAAAAATATAATGTGTCAATTGCCCCAAAATACCAACCAACCAACCAACCAACCAACCAACCAACCAACCAACCAACCAACCAACCAACCAACCAACCAACCAACCAACCAACCAACCAACCAACCAACCAACCAACCAACCAACCAACCAACCAACCAACCAACCAACCAACCAACCAACCAACCAACCAACCAACCAACCAACCAACCAACCAACCAACCAACCAACCAACCAAAATACCCTAGGACAAAATACCCTCAGACAATTTACCCTAGGACAAAATACCCTTGGATAATTTACCCTAGGACAAAATACCCTTGGACAATTAACCCTAGGACAAAATACCCTTGGACAAAATACCCTAGGACAAAATACCCTTGGACAAAATACCCTTGGACAAAATACCCTAGGACAAAATACCCTTGGACAAAATACCCTCAGATAAAATACCCTCAGACAAAATACCCATGGACAAAATACCCTTGGACGAAATACCCTTGGACAAAATACCCTTAGACGAAATACTCTTGGACAGAATACCCTCAGACAATTTACCATGTATTATAATATATAACAGCATCTTAGGTATTTCGTAGAATGATAAAAATTATACCTATATCATGCAAACATTTTGCACACATGCAGTACAGTATTAATATTATTATTATTAAAGGGACAGGGTACAATAATTTTCATGTTGCATAAAAAGTTTCCTATTGATATAATAAAATTAAAAATATAATGTGTCAATTGCCCCAAAATACCAACCAACCAACCAACCAACCAACCAACCAACCAACCAACCAACCAACCAACCAACCAACCAACCAACCAACCAACCAACCAACCAACCAACCAACCAACCAACCAACCAACCAACCAACCAACCAACCAACCAACCAACCAACCAACCAACCAACCAACCAACCAACCAACCAACCAACCAACCAACCAACCAACCAACCAACCAACCAACCAACCAACCAACCAACCAACCAACCAACCAACCAACCAACCAACCAACCAACCAACCAACCAACCAACCAACCAACCAAAATACCCTAGGACAAAATACCCTCAGACAATTTACCCTAGGACAAAATACCCTTGGATAATTTACCCTAGGACAAAATACCCTTGGACAATTAACCCTAGGACAAAATACCCTTGGACAAAATACCCTAGGACAAAATACCCTTGGACAAAATACCCTAGGACAAAATACCCTTGGACAAAATACCCTCAGATAAAATACCCTCAGACAAAATACCCATGGACAAAATACCCTTGGACGAAATACCCTTGGACAAAATACCCTTAGACGAAATACTCTTGGACAGAATACCCTCAGACAATTTACCATGTATTATAATATATAACAGCATCTTAGGTATTTCGTAGAATGATAAAAATTATACCTATATCATGCAAACATTTTGCACACATGCAGTACAGTATTAATATTATTATTATTAAAGGGACAGGGTACAATAATTTTCATGTTGCATAAAAAGTTTCCTATTGATATAATAAAATTAAAAATATAATGTGACAATTGCCCCAAAATACCAACCAACCAACCAACCAACCAACCAACCAACCAACCAACCAACCAACCAACCAACCAACCAACCAACCAACCAACCAACCAACCAACCAACCAACCAACCAACCAACCAACCAACCAACCAACCAACCAACCAACCAACCAACCAACCAACCAACCAACCAACCAACCAACCAACCAACCAAAATACCCTAGGACAAAATACCCTCAGACAATTTACCCTAGGACAAAATACCCTTGGATAATTTACCCTAGGACAAAATACCCTTGGACAATTAACCCTAGGACAAAATACCCTTGGACAAAATACCCTAGGACAAAATACCCTTGGACAAAATACCCTTGGACAAAATACCCTAGGACAAAATACCCTTGGACAAAATACCCTCAGATAAAATACCCTCAGACAAAATACCCATGGACAAAATACCCTTGGACGAAATACCCTTGGACAAAATACCCTTAGACGAAATACTCTTGGACAGAATACCCTCAGACAATTTACCATGTATTATAATATATAACAGCATCTTAGGTATTTCGTAGAATGATAAAAATTATACCTATATCATGCAAACATTTTGCACACATGCAGTACAGTATTAATATTATTATTATTAAAGGGACAGGGTACAATAATTTTCATGTTGCATAAAAAGTTTCCTATTGATATAATAAAATTAAAAATATAATGTGTCAATTGCCCCAAAATACCAACCAACCAACCAACCAACCAACCAACCAACCAACCAACCAACCAACCAACCAACCAACCAACCAACCAACCAACCAACCAACCAACCAACCAACCAACCAACCAACCAACCAACCAACCAACCAACCAACCAACCAACCAAAATACCCTAGGACAAAATACCCTCAGACAATTTACCCTAGGACAAAATACCCTCAGACAATTTACCCTAGGACAAAATACCCTTGGATAATTTACCCTAGGACAAAATACCCTTGGACAATTAACCCTAGGACAAAATACCCTTGGACAAAATACCCTAGGACAAAATACCCTTGGACAAAATACCCTTGGAAAAAATACCCTAGGACAAAATACCCTCAGATAAAATACCCTCAGACAAAATACCCATGGACAAAATACCCTTGGACGAAATACCCTTGGACAAAATACCCTTAGACGAAATACTCTTGGACAGAATACCCTTAGACAATTTACCATGTATTATAATATATAACAGCATCTTAGGTATTTCGTAGAATGATAAAAATTATACCTATATCATGCAAACATTTTGCACACATGCAGTACAGTATTAATATTATTATTATTAAAGGGACAGGGTACAATAATTTTCATGTTGCATAAAAAGTTTCCTATTGATATAATAAAATTAAAAATATAATGTGTCAATTGCCCCAAAATACCAACCAACCAACCAACCAACCAACCAACCAACCAACCAACCAACCAACCAACCAACCAACCAACCAACCAACCAACCAACCAACCAACCAACCAACCAACCAACCAACCAACCAACCAACCAACCAACCAACCAACCAACCAACCAACCAACCAACCAACCAACCAACCAACCAACCAACCAAAATACCCTAGGACAAAATACCCTCAGACAATTTACCCTAGGACAAAATACCCTTGGATAATTTACCCTAGGACAAAATACCCTTGGACAATTAACCCTAGGACAAAATACCCTTGGACAAAATACCCTAGGACAAAATACCCTTGGACAAAATACCCTTGGACAAAATACCCTAGGACAAAATACCCTTGGACAAAATACCCTCAGATAAAATACCCTCAGACAAAATACCCATGGACAAAATACCCTTGGACGAAATACCCTTGGACAAAATACCCTTAGACGAAATACTCTTGGACAGAATACCCTCAGACAATTTACCATGTATTATAATATATAACAGCATCTTAGGTATTTCGTAGAATGATAAAAATTATACCTATATCATGCAAACATTTTGCACACATGCAGTACAGTATTAATATTATTATTATTAAAGGGACAGGGTACAATAATTTTCATGTTGCATAAAAAGTTTCCTATTGATATAATAAAATTAAAAATATAATGTGTCAATTGCCCCAAAATACCAACCAACCAACCAACCAACCAACCAACCAACCAACCAACCAACCAACCAACCAACCAACCAACCAACCAACCAACCAACCAACCAACCAACCAACCAACCAACCAACCAACCAACCAACCAACCAACCAACCAACCAAAATACCCTAGGACAAAATACCCTCAGACAATTTACCCTAGGACAAAATACCCTCAGACAATTTACCCTAGGACAAAATACCCTTGGATAATTTACCCTAGGACAAAATACCCTTGGACAATTAACCCTAGGACAAAATACCCTTGGACAAAATACCCTAGGACAAAATACCCTTGGACAAAATACCCTTGGAAAAAATACCCTAGGACAAAATACCCTCAGATAAAATACCCTCAGACAAAATACCCATGGACAAAATACCCTTGGACGAAATACCCTTGGACAAAATACCCTTAGACGAAATACTCTTGGACAGAATACCCTTAGACAATTTACCATGTATTATAATATATAACAGCATCTTAGGTATTTCGTAGAATGATAAAAATTATACCTATATCATGCAAACATTTTGCACACATGCAGTACAGTATTAATATTATTATTATTAAAGGGACAGGGTACAATAATTTTCATGTTGCATAAAAAGTTTCCTATTGATATAATAAAATTAAAAATATAATGTGTCAATTGCCCCAAAATACCAACCAACCAACCAACCAACCAACCAACCAACCAACCAACCAACCAACCAACCAACCAACCAACCAACCAACCAACCAACCAACCAACCAACCAACCAACCAACCAACCAACCAACCAAAATACCCTAGGACAAAATACCCTCAGACAATTTACCCTAGGACAAAATACCCTTGGATAATTTACCCTAGGACAAAATACCCTTGGACAATTAACCCTAGGACAAAATACCCTTGGACAAAATACCCTAGGACAAAATACCCTTGGACAAAATACCCTTGGACAAAATACCCTAGGACAAAATACCCTTGGACAAAATACCCTCAGATAAAATACCCTCAGACAAAATACCCATGGACAAAATACCCTTGGACGAAATACCCTTGGACAAAATACCCTTAGACGAAATACTCTTGGACAGAATACCCTCAGACAATTTACCATGTATTATAATATATAACAGCATCTTAGGTATTTCGTAGAATGATAAAAATTATACCTATATCATGCAAACATTTTGCACACATGCAGTACAGTATTAATATTATTATTATTAAAGGGACAGGGTACAATAATTTTCATGTTGCATAAAAAGTTTCCTATTGATATAATAAAATTAAAAATATAATGTGTCAATTGCCCCAAAATACCAACCAACCAACCAACCAACCAACCAACCAACCAACCAACCAACCAACCAACCAACCAACCAACCAACCAACCAACCAACCAACCAACCAACCAACCAACCAACCAACCAACCAACCAACCAACCAACCAACCAACCAACCAACCAACCAACCAACCAACCAACCAACCAACCAACCAACCAACCAACCAACCAACCAACCAACCAACCAACCAACCAACCAACCAACCAACCAACCAACCAACCAACCAACCAAAATACCCTAGGACAAAATACCCTCAGACAATTTACCCTAGGACAAAATACCCTTGGATAATTTACCCTAGGACAAAATACCCTTGGACAATTAACCCTAGGACAAAATACCCTTGGACAAAATACCCTAGGACAAAATACCCTTGGACAAAATACCCTAGGACAAAATACCCTTGGACAAAATACCCTCAGATAAAATACCCTCAGACAAAATACCCATGGACAAAATACCCTTGGACGAAATACCCTTGGACAAAATACCCTTAGACGAAATACTCTTGGACAGAATACCCTCAGACAATTTACCATGTATTATAATATATAACAGCATCTTAGGTATTTCGTAGAATGATAAAAATTATACCTATATCATGCAAACATTTTGCACACATGCAGTACAGTATTAATATTATTATTATTAAAGGGACAGGGTACAATAATTTTCATGTTGCATAAAAAGTTTCCTATTGATATAATAAAATTAAAAATATAATGTGACAATTGCCCCAAAATACCAACCAACCAACCAACCAACCAACCAACCAACCAACCAACCAACCAACCAACCAACCAACCAACCAACCAACCAACCAACCAACCAACCAACCAACCAACCAACCAACCAACCAACCAACCAACCAACCAAAATACCCTAGGACAAAATACCCTCAGACAATTTACCCTAGGACAAAATACCCTTGGATAATTTACCCTAGGACAAAATACCCTTGGACAATTAACCCTAGGACAAAATACCCTTGGACAAAATACCCTAGGACAAAATACCCTTGGACAAAATACCCTTGGACAAAATACCCTAGGACAAAATACCCTTGGACAAAATACCCTCAGATAAAATACCCTCAGACAAAATACCCATGGACAAAATACCCTTGGACGAAATACCCTTGGACAAAATACCCTTAGACGAAATACTCTTGGACAGAATACCCTCAGACAATTTACCATGTATTATAATATATAACAGCATCTTAGGTATTTCGTAGAATGATAAAAATTATACCTATATCATGCAAACATTTTGCACACATGCAGTACAGTATTAATATTATTATTATTAAAGGGACAGGGTACAATAATTTTCATGTTGCATAAAAAGTTTCCTATTGATATAATAAAATTAAAAATATAATGTGTCAATTGCCCCAAAATACCAACCAACCAACCAACCAACCAACCAACCAACCAACCAACCAACCAACCAACCAACCAACCAACCAACCAACCAACCAACCAACCAACCAACCAACCAACCAACCAACCAACCAACCAACCAACCAACCAACCAACCAACCAACCAACCAACCAACCAACCAACCAACCAACCAACCAACCAAAATACCCTAGGACAAAATACCCTCAGACAATTTACCCTAGGACAAAATACCCTCAGACAATTTACCCTAGGACAAAATACCCTTGGATAATTTACCCTAGGACAAAATACCCTTGGACAATTAACCCTAGGACAAAATACCCTTGGACAAAATACCCTAGGACAAAATACCCTTGGACAAAATACCCTTGGAAAAAATACCCTAGGACAAAATACCCTCAGATAAAATACCCTCAGACAAAATACCCATGGACAAAATACCCTTGGACGAAATACCCTTGGACAAAATACCCTTAGACGAAATACTCTTGGACAGAATACCCTTAGACAATTTACCATGTATTATAATATATAACAGCATCTTAGGTATTTCGTAGAATGATAAAAATTATACCTATATCATGCAAACATTTTGCACACATGCAGTACAGTATTAATATTATTATTATTAAAGGGACAGGGTACAATAATTTTCATGTTGCATAAAAAGTTTCCTATTGATATAATAAAATTAAAAATATAATGTGTCAATTGCCCCAAAATACCAACCAACCAACCAACCAACCAACCAACCAACCAACCAACCAACCAACCAACCAACCAACCAACCAACCAACCAACCAACCAACCAACCAACCAACCAACCAACCAACCAACCAACCAACCAACCAACCAACCAACCAACCAACCAACCAACCAACCAACCAACCAACCAACCAAAATACCCTAGGACAAAATACCCTCAGACAATTTACCCTAGGACAAAATACCCTTGGATAATTTACCCTAGGACAAAATACCCTTGGACAATTAACCCTAGGACAAAATACCCTTGGACAAAATACCCTAGGACAAAATACCCTTGGACAAAATACCCTTGGACAAAATACCCTAGGACAAAATACCCTTGGACAAAATACCCTCAGATAAAATACCCTCAGACAAAATACCCATGGACAAAATACCCTTGGACGAAATACCCTTGGACAAAATACCCTTAGACGAAATACTCTTGGACAGAATACCCTCAGACAATTTACCATGTATTATAATATATAACAGCATCTTAGGTATTTCGTAGAATGATAAAAATTATACCTATATCATGCAAACATTTTGCACACATGCAGTACAGTATTAATATTATTATTATTAAAGGGACAGGGTACAATAATTTTCATGTTGCATAAAAAGTTTCCTATTGATATAATAAAATTAAAAATATAATGTGTCAATTGCCCCAAAATACCAACCAACCAACCAACCAACCAACCAACCAACCAACCAACCAACCAACCAACCAACCAACCAACCAACCAACCAACCAACCAACCAACCAACCAACCAACCAACCAACCAACCAACCAACCAACCAACCAACCAACCAACCAACCAACCAACCAACCAACCAACCAACCAACCAACCAACCAACCAACCAACCAACCAACCAACCAACCAACCAACCAAAATACCCTAGGACAAAATACCCTCAGACAATTTACCCTAGGACAAAATACCCTTGGATAATTTACCCTAGGACAAAATACCCTTGGACAATTAACCCTAGGACAAAATACCCTTGGACAAAATACCCTAGGACAAAATACCCTTGGACAAAATACCCTTGGACAAAATACCCTAGGACAAAATACCCTTGGACAAAATACCCTCAGACAAAATACCCATGGACAAAATACCCTTGGACGAAATACCCTTGGACAAAATACCCTTAGACGAAATACTCTTGGACAGAATACCCTCAGACAATTTACCATGTATTATAATATATAACAGCATCTTAGGTATTTCGTAGAATGATAAAAATTATTCCTATATCATGCAAACATTTTGCACACATGCAGTACAGTATTAATATTATTATTATTAAAGGGACAGGGTACAATAATTTTTATGTTGCATAAAAAGTTTCCTATTGATATAATAAAATTAAAAATATAATGTGTCAATTGCCCCAAAATACCAACCAACCAACCAACCAACCAACCAACCAACCAACCAACCAACCAACCAACCAACCAACCAACCAACCAACCAACCAACCAACCAACCAACCAACCAACCAACCAACCAACCAACCAACCAACCAACCAACCAACCAACCAACCAACCAACCAACCAACCAACCAACCAACCAACCAACCAAAATACCCTAGGACAAAATACCCTCAGACAATTTACCCTAGGACAAAATACCCTCAGACAATTTACCCTAGGACAAAATACCCTTGGATAATTTACCCTAGGACAAAATACCCTTGGACAATTAACCCTAGGACAAAATACCCTTGGACAAAATACCCTAGGACAAAATACCCTTAGACAAAATACCCTTGGACAAAATACCCTAGGACAAAATACCCTTGGACAAAATACCCTCAGATAAAATACCCTCAGACAAAATACCCATGGACAAAATACCCTTGGACGAAATACCCTTGGACAAAATACCCTTAGACGAAATACTCTTGGACAGAATACCCTCAGACAATTTACCATGTATTATAATATATAACAGCATCTTAGGTATTTCGTAGAATGATAAAAATTATACCTATATCATGCAAACATTTTGCACACATGCAGTACAGTATTAATATTATTATTATTAAAGGGACAGGGTACAATAATTTTCATGTTGCATAAAAAGTTTCCTATTGATATAATAAAATTAAAAATATAATGTGTCAATTGCCCCAAAATACCAACCAACCAACCAACCAACCAACCAACCAACCAACCAACCAACCAACCAACCAACCAACCAACCAACCAACCAACCAACCAACCAACCAACCAACCAACCAACCAACCAACCAACCAACCAACCAACCAACCAACCAACCAACCAACCAACCAACCAACCAACCAACCAACCAACCAACCAACCAACCAACCAAAATACCCTAGGACAAAATACCCTCAGACAATTTACCCTAGGACAAAATACCCTTGGATAATTTACCCTAGGACAAAATACCCTAGGACAAAATACCCTTGGACAAAATACCCTAGGACAAAATACCCTTGGACAAAATACCCTTGGACAAAATACCCTAGGACAAAATACCCTTGGACAAAATACCCTCAGATAAAATACCCTCAGACAAAATACCCATGGACAAAATACCCTTGGACGAAATAGCCTTGGACAAAATACCCTTAGACGAAATACTCTTGGACAGAATACCCTCAGACAATTTACCATGTATTATAATATATAACAGCATCTTAGGTATTTCGTAGAATGATAAAAATTATACCTATATCATGCAAACATTTTGCACACATGCAGTACAGTATTAATATTATTATTATTAAAGGGACAGGGTACAATAATTTTCATGTTGCATAAAAAGTTTCCTATTGATATAATAAAATTAAAAATATAATGTGTCAATTGCCCCAAAATACCAACCAACCAACCAACCAACCAACCAACCAACCAACCAACCAACCAACCAACCAACCAACCAACCAACCAACCAACCAACCAACCAACCAACCAACCAACCAACCAACCAACCAACCAACCAACCAACCAACCAACCAACCAAAATACCCTAGGACAAAATACCCTCAGACAATTTACCCTAGGACAAAATACCCTTGGATAATTTACCCTAGGACAAAATACCCTTGGACAATTAACCCTAGGACAAAATACCCTTGGACAAAATACCCTAGGACAAAATACCCTTGGACAAAATACCCTTGGACAAAATACCCTAGGACAAAATACCCTTGGACAAAATACCCTCAGATAAAATACCCTCAGACAAAATACCCATGGACAAAATACCCTTGGACGAAATACCCTTGGACAAAATACCCTTAGACGAAATACTCTTGGACAGAATACCCTCAGACAATTTACCATGTATTATAATATATAACAGCATCTTAGGTATTTCGTAGAATGATAAAAATTATACCTATATCATGCAAACATTTTGCACACATGCAGTACAGTATTAATATTATTATTATTAAAGGGACAGGGTACAATAATTTTCATGTTGCATAAAAAGTTTCCTATTGATATAATAAAATTAAAAATATAATGTGTCAATTGCCCCAAAATACCAACCAACCAACCAACCAACCAACCAACCAACCAACCAACCAACCAACCAACCAACCAACCAACCAACCAACCTACCAACCAACCAACCAACCAACCAACCAACCAACCAACCAACCAACCAACCAACCAACCAACCAACCAACCAACCAACCAACCAACCAACCAACCAACCAACCAACCAACCAACCAACCAACCAACCAACCAACCAACCAACCAACCAACCAACCAACCAACCAACCAACCAACCAACCAACCAACCAACCAACCAACCAACCAACCAACCAACCAACCAAAATACCCTCAGACAATTTACCCTAGGACAAAATACCCTCAGACAATTTACCCTAGGACAAAATACCCTTGGATAATTTACCCTAGGACAAAATACCCTTGGACAATTAACCCTAGGACAAAATACCCTTGGACAAAATACCCTAGGACAAAATACCCTTGGACAAAATACCCTTGGACAAAATACCCTAGGACAAAATACCCTTGGACAAAATACCCTCAGATAAAATACCCTCAGACAAAATACCCATGGACAAAATACCCTTGGACGAAATACCCTTGGACAAAATACCCTTAGACGAAATACTCTTGGACAGAATACCCTCAGACAATTTACCATGTATTATAATATATAACAGCATCTTAGGTATTTCGTAGAATGATAAAAATTATACCTATATCATGCAAACATTTTGCACACATGCAGTACAGTATTAATATTATTATTATTAAAGGGACAGGGTACAATAATTTTCATGTTGCATAAAAAGTTTCCTATTGATATAATAAAATTAAAAATATAATGTGTCAATTGCCCCAAAATACCAACCAACCAACCAACCAACCAACCAACCAACCAACCAACCAACCAACCAACCAACCAACCAACCAACCAACCAACCAACCAACCAACCAACCAACCAACCAACCAACCAACCAACCAACCAACCAACCAACCAACCAACCAACCAACCAACCAACCAACCAACCAACCAACCAACCAACCAACCAACCAACCAACCAACCAACCAACCAACCAACCAACCAACCAACCAACCAACCAACCAACCAACCAACCAACCAAAATACCCTAGGACAAAATACCCTCAGACAATTTACCCTAGGACAAAATACCCTTGGATAATTTACCCTAGGACAAAATACCCTTGGACAATTAACCCTAGGACAAAATACCCTTGGACAATTAACCCTAGGACAAAATACCCTTGGACAAAATACCCTAGGACAAAATACCCTTGGACAAAATACCCTTGGACAAAATACCCTAGGACAAAATACCCTTGGACAAAATACCCTCAGACAAAATACCCATGGACAAAATACCCTTGGACGAAATACCCTTGGACAAAATACCCTTAGACGAAATACTCTTGGACAGAATACCCTCAGACAATTTACCATGTATTATAATATATAACAGCATCTTAGGTATTTCGTAGAATGATAAAAATTATTCCTATATCATGCAAACATTTTGCACACATGCAGTACAGTATTAATATTATTATTATTAAAGGGACAGGGTACAATAATTTTCATGTTGCATAAAAAGTTTCCTATTGATATAATAAAATTAAAAATATAATGTGTCAATTGCCCCAAAATACCAACCAACCAACCAACCAACCAACCAACCAACCAACCAAAATACCCTCAGACAATTTACCCTAGGACAAAATACCCTCAGACAATTTACCCTAGGACAAAATACCCTTGGATAATTTACCCTAGGACAAAATACCCTTGGACAATTAACCCTAGGACAAAATACCCTTGGACAAAATACCCTAGGACAAAATACCCTTGGACAAAATACCCTTGGACAAAATACCCTAGGACAAAATACCCTTGGACAAAATACCCTCAGATAAAATACCCTCAGACAAAATACCCATGGACAAAATACCCTTGGACGAAATACCCTTGGACAAAATACCCTTAGACGAAATACTCTTGGACAGAATACCCTCAGACAATTTACCATGTATTATAATATATAACAGCATCTTAGGTATTTCGTAGAATGATAAAAATTATACCTATATCATGCAAACATTTTGCACACATGCAGTACAGTATTAATATTATTATTATTAAAGGGACAGGGTACAATAATTTTCATGTTGCATAAAAAGTTTCCTATTGATATAATAAAATTAAAAATATAATGTGTCAATTGCCCCAAAATACCAACCAACCAACCAACCAACCAACCAACCAACCAACCAACCAACCAACCAACCAACCAACCAACCAACCAACCAACCAACCAACCAACCAACCAACCAACCAACCAACCAACCAACCAACCAACCAACCAACCAACCAACCAAAATACCCTAGGACAAAATACCCTCAGACAATTTACCCTAGGACAAAATACCCTTGGATAATTTACCCTAGGACAAAATACCCTTGGACAATTAACCCTAGGACAAAATACCCTTGGACAAAATACCCTTGGACAAAATACCCTTGGACAAAATACCCTAGGACAAAATACCCTTGGACAAAATACCCTCAGATAAAATACCCTCAGACAAAATACCCATGGACAAAATACCCTTGGACGAAATACCCTTGGACAAAATACCCTTAGACGAAATACTCTTGGACAGAATACCCTCAGACAATTTACCATGTATTTAACAGCATCTTAGGTATTTCGTAGAATGATAAAAATTATACCTATATCATGCAAACATTTTGCACACATGCAGTACAGTATTAATATTATTATTATTAAAGGGACAGGGTACAATAATTTTCATGTTGCATAAAAAGTTTCCTATTGATATAATAAAATTAAAAATATAATGTGTCAATTGCCCCAAAATACCAACCAACCAACCAACCAACCAACCAACCAACCAACCAACCAACCAACCAACCAACCAACCAACCAACCAACCAACCAACCAACCAACCAACCAACCAACCAACCAACCAACCAACCAACCAACCAACCAAAATACCCTAGGACAAAATACCCTCAGACAATTTACCCTAGGACAAAATACCCTTGGATAATTTACCCTAGGACAAAATACCCTTGGACAATTAACCCTAGGACAAAATACCCTTGGACAAAATACCCTAGGACAAAATACCCTTGGACAAAATACCCTTGGACAAAATACCCTAGGACAAAATACCCTTGGACAAAATACCCTCAGATAAAATACCCTCAGACAAAATACCCATGGACAAAATACCCTTGGACGAAATACCCTTGGACAAAATACCCTTAGACGAAATACTCTTGGACAGAATACCCTCAGACAATTTACCATGTATTATAATATATAACAGCATCTTAGGTATTTCGTAGAATGATAAAAATTATACCTATATCATGCAAACATTTTGCACACATGCAGTACAGTATTAATATTATTATTATTAAAGGGACAGGGTACAATAATTTTCATGTTGCATAAAAAGTTTCCTATTGATATAATAAAATTAAAAATATAATGTGTCAATTGCCCCAAAATACCAACCAACCAACCAACCAACCAACCAACCAACCAACCAACCAACCAACCAACCAACCAACCAACCAACCAACCAACCAACCAACCAACCAACCTACCAACCAACCAACCAACCAACCAACCAACCAACCAACCAACCAACCAACCAACCAACCAACCAACCAACCAACCAACCAACCAACCAACCAACCAACCAACCAACCAACCAACCAACCAACCAACCAACCAACCAACCAACCAACCAACCAACCAACCAACCAACCAACCAACCAACCAACCAACCAACCAACCAACCAACCAACCAACCAACCAAAATACCCTCAGACAATTTACCCTAGGACAAAATACCCTCAGACAATTTACCCTAGGACAAAATACCCTTGGATAATTTACCCTAGGACAAAATACCCTTGGACAATTAACCCTAGGACAAAATACCCTTGGACAAAATACCCTAGGACAAAATACCCTTGGACAAAATACCCTTGGACAAAATACCCTAGGACAAAATACCCTTGGACAAAATACCCTCAGATAAAATACCCTCAGACAAAATACCCATGGACAAAATACCCTTGGACGAAATACCCTTGGACAAAATACCCTTAGACGAAATACTCTTGGACAGAATACCCTCAGACAATTTACCATGTATTATAATATATAACAGCATCTTAGGTATTTCGTAGAATGATAAAAATTATACCTATATCATGCAAACATTTTGCACACATGCAGTACAGTATTAATATTATTATTATTAAAGGGACAGGGTACAATAATTTTCATGTTGCATAAAAAGTTTCCTATTGATATAATAAAATTAAAAATATAATGTGTCAATTGCCCCAAAATACCAACCAACCAACCAACCAACCAACCAACCAACCAACCAACCAACCAACCAACCAACCAACCAACCAACCAACCAACCAACCAACCAACCAACCAACCAACCAACCAACCAACCAACCAACCAACCAACCAACCAACCAACCAACCAACCAACCAACCAACCAACCAACCAACCAACCAACCAACCAACCAACCAACCAACCAACCAACCAACCAACCAAAATACCCTAGGACAAAATACCCTCAGACAATTTACCCTAGGACAAAATACCCTTGGATAATTTACCCTAGGACAAAATACCCTTGGACAATTAACCCTAGGACAAAATACCCTTGGACAATTAACCCTAGGACAAAATACCCTTGGACAAAATACCCTAGGACAAAATACCCTTAAACAAAATACCCTAGGACAAAATACCCTTGGACAAAATACCCTAGGACAAAATACCCTTGGACAAAATACCCTTGGACAAAATACCCTAGGACAAAATACCCTTGGACAAAATACCCTCAGACAAAATACCCATGGACAAAATACCCTTGGACGAAATACCCTTGGACAAAATACCCTTAGACGAAATACTCTTGGACAGAATACCCTCAAACAATTTACCATGTATTATAATATATAACAGCATCTTAGGTATTTCGTAGAATGATAAAAATTATACCTATATCATGCAAACATTTTGCACACATGCAGTACAGTATTAATATTATTATTATTAAAGGGACAGGGTACAATAATTTTCATGTTGCATAAAAAGTTTCCTATTGATATAATAAAATTAAAAATATAATGTGTCAATTGCCCCAAAATACCAACCAACCAACCAACCAACCAACCAACCAACCAACCAACCAACCAACCAACCAACCAACCAACCAACCAACCAACCAACCAACCAACCAACCAACCAACCAACCAACCAACCAACCAACCAACCAACCAACCAACCAACCAACCAACCAACCAACCAAAATACCCTAGGACAAAATACCCTCAACCAACCAACCAAAATACCCTAGGACAAAATACCCTCAGACAATTTACCCTAGGACAAAATACCCTCAGACAATTTACCCTAGGACAAAATACCCTTGGATAATTTACCCTAGGACAAAATACCCTTGGACAATTAACCCTAGGACAAAATACCCTTGGACAAAATACCCTAGGACAAAATACCCTTGGACAAAATACCCTTGGAAAAAATACCCTAGGACAAAATACCCTCAGATAAAATACCCTCAGACAAAATACCCATGGACAAAATACCCTTGGACGAAATACCCTTGGACAAAATACCCTTAGACGAAATACTCTTGGACAGAATACCCTTAGACAATTTACCATGTATTATAATATATAACAGCATCTTAGGTATTTCGTAGAATGATAAAAATTATACCTATATCATGCAAACATTTTGCACACATGCAGTACAGTATTAATATTATTATTATTAAAGGGACAGGGTACAATAATTTTCATGTTGCATAAAAAGTTTCCTATTGATATAATAAAATTAAAAATATAATGTGTCAATTGCCCCAAAATACCAACCAACCAACCAACCAACCAACCAACCAACCAACCAACCAACCAACCAACCAACCAACCAACCAACCAACCAACCAACCAACCAACCAACCAACCAACCAACCAACCAACCAACCAACCAACCAACCAACCAAAATACCCTAGGACAAAATACCCTCAGACAATTTACCCTAGGACAAAATACCCTTGGATAATTTACCCTAGGACAAAATACCCTTGGACAATTAACCCTAGGACAAAATACCCTTGGACAAAATACCCTAGGACAAAATACCCTTGGACAAAATACCCTTGGACAAAATACCCTAGGACAAAATACCCTTGGACAAAATACCCTCAGATAAAATACCCTCAGACAAAATACCCATGGACAAAATACCCTTGGACGAAATACCCTTGGACAAAATACCCTTAGACGAAATACTCTTGGACAGAATACCCTCAGACAATTTACCATGTATTATAATATATACATCTTAGGTATTTCGTAGAATGATAAAAATTATACCTATATCATGCAAACATTTTGCACACATGCAGTACAGTATTAATATTATTATTATTAAAGGGACAGGGTACAATAATTTTCATGTTGCATAAAAAGTTTCCTATTGATATAATAAAATTAAAAATATAATGTGTCAATTGCCCCAAAATACCAACCAACCAACCAACCAACCAACCAACCAACCAACCAACCAACCAACCAACCAACCAACCAACCAACCAACCAACCAACCAACCAACCAACCAACCAACCAACCAACCAACCAACCAACCAACCAACCAACCAACCAACCAACCAACCAACCAACCAACCAACCAACCAACCAACCAACCAACCAACCAACCAACCAACCAACCAACCAACCAACCAACCAACCAACCAACCAACCAACCAACCAACCAACCAACCAACCAACCAACCAAAATACCCTAGGACAAAATACCCTCAGACAATTTACCCTAGGACAAAATACCCTTGGATAATTTACCCTAGGACAAAATACCCTTGGACAATTAACCCTAGGACAAAATACCCTTGGACAAAATACCCTAGGACAAAATACCCTTGGACAAAATACCCTAGGACAAAATACCCTTGGACAAAATACCCTCAGATAAAATACCCTCAGACAAAATACCCATGGACAAAATACCCTTGGACGAAATACCCTTGGACAAAATTCCCTTAGACGAAATACTCTTGGACAGAATACCCTCAGACAATTTACCATGTATTATAATATATAACAGCATCTTAGGTATTTCGTAGAATGATAAAAATTATACCTATATCATGCAAACATTTTGCACACATGCAGTACAGTATTAATATTATTATTATTAAAGGGACAGGGTACAATAATTTTCATGTTGCATAAAAAGTTTCCTATTGATATAATAAAATTAAAAATATAATGTGACAATTGCCCCAAAATACCAACCAACCAACCAACCAACCAACCAACCAACCAACCAACCAACCAACCAACCAACCAACCAACCAACCAACCAACCAACCAACCAACCAACCAACCAACCAACCAACCAACCAACCAACCAACCAACCAACCAACCAACCAACCAACCAACCAACCAACCAACCAACCAACCAACCAACCAACCAAAATACCCTAGGACAAAATACCCTCAGACAATTTACCCTAGGACAAAATACCCTTGGATAATTTACCCTAGGACAAAATACCCTTGGACAATTAACCCTAGGACAAAATACCCTTGGACAAAATACCCTAGGACAAAATACCCTTGGACAAAATACCCTTGGACAAAATACCCTAGGACAAAATACCCTTGGACAAAATACCCTCAGATAAAATACCCTCAGACAAAATACCCATGGACAAAATACCCTTGGACGAAATACCCTTGGACAAAATACCCTTAGACGAAATACTCTTGGACAGAATACCCTCAGACAATTTACCATGTATTATAATATATAACAGCATCTTAGGTATTTCGTAGAATGATAAAAATTATACCTATATCATGCAAACATTTTGCACACATGCAGTACAGTATTAATATTATTATTATTAAAGGGACAGGGTACAATAATTTTCATGTTGCATAAAAAGTTTCCTATTGATATAATAAAATTAAAAATATAATGTGTCAATTGCCCCAAAATACCAACCAACCAACCAACCAACCAACCAACCAACCAACCAACCAACCAACCAACCAACCAACCAACCAACCAACCAACCAACCAACCAACCAACCAACCAACCAACCAACCAACCAACCAACCAACCAACCAACCAACCAACCAACCAAAATACCCTAGGACAAAATACCCTCAGACAATTTACCCTAGGACAAAATACCCTTGGATAATTTACCCTAGGACAAAATACCCTTGGACAATTAACCCTAGGACAAAATACCCTTGGACAAAATACCCTAGGACAAAATACCCTTGGACAAAATACCCTTGGACAAAATACCCTAGGACAAAATACCCTTGGACAAAATACCCTCAGATAAAATACCCTCAGACAAAATACCCATGGACAAAATACCCTTGGACGAAATACCCTTGGACAAAATACCCTTAGACGAAATACTCTTGGACAGAATACCCTCAGACAATTTACCATGTATTATAATATATAACAGCATCTTAGGTATTTCGTAGAATGATAAAAATTATACCTATATCATGCAAACATTTTGCACACATGCAGTACAGTATTAATATTATTATTATTAAAGGGACAGGGTACAATAATTTTCATGTTGCATAAAAAGTTTCCTATTGATATAATAAAATTAAAAATATAATGTGTCAATTGCCCCAAAATACCAACCAACCAACCAACCAACCAACCAACCAACCAACCAACCAACCAACCAACCAACCAACCAACCAACCAACCAACCAACCAACCAACCAACCAACCAACCAACCAACCAACCAACCAACCAACCAACCAACCAACCAACCAACCAACCAACCAACCAACCAACCAACCAACCAACCAACCAACCAACCAACCAACCAACCAACCAACCAACCAACCAACCAACCAACCAACCAACCAACCAACCAACCAACCAACCAACCAACCAACCAACCAACCAACCAACCAACCAACCAACCAACCAACCAACCAAAATACCCTCAGACAATTTACCCTAGGACAAAATACCCTCAGACAATTTACCCTAGGACAAAATACCCTTGGATAATTTACCCTAGGACAAAATACCCTTGGACAATTAACCCTAGGACAAAATACCCTTGGACAAAATACCCTAGGACAAAATACCCTTGGACAAAATACCCTTGGACAAAATACCCTAGGACAAAATACCCTTGGACAAAATACCCTCAGATAAAATACCCTCAGACAAAATACCCATGGACAAAATACCCTTGGACGAAATACCCTTGGACAAAATACCCTTAGACGAAATACTCTTGGACAGAATACCCTCAGACAATTTACCATGTATTATAATATATAACAGCATCTTAGGTATTTCGTAGAATGATAAAAATTATACCTATATCATGCAAACATTTTGCACACATGCAGTACAGTATTAATATTATTATTATTAAAGGGACAGGGTACAATAATTTTCATGTTGCATAAAAAGTTTCCTATTGATATAATAAAATTAAAAATATAATGTGTCAATTGCCCCAAAATACCAACCAACCAACCAACCAACCAACCAACCAACCAACCAACCAACCAACCAACCAACCAACCAACCAACCAACCAACCAACCAACCAACCAACCAACCAACCAACCAACCAACCAACCAACCAACCAACCAACCAACCAACCAACCAACCAACCAACCAACCAACCAACCAACCAACCAACCAACCAACCAACCAACCAACCAACCAACCAACCAACCAACCAACCAAAATACCCTAGGACAAAATACCCTCAGACAATTTACCCTAGGACAAAATACCCTTGGATAATTTACCCTAGGACAAAATACCCTTGGACAATTAACCCTAGGACAAAATACCCTTGGACAATTAACCCTAGGACAAAATACCCTTGGACAAAATACCCTAGGACAAAATACCCTTAAACAAAATACCCTAGGACAAAATACCCTTGGACAAAATACCCTAGGACAAAATACCCTTGGACAAAATACCCTTGGACAAAATACCCTAGGACAAAATACCCTTGGACAAAATACCCTCAGACAAAATACCCATGGACAAAATACCCTTGGACGAAATACCCTTGGACAAAATACCCTTAGACGAAATACTCTTGGACAGAATACCCTCAGACAATTTACCATGTATTATAATATATAACAGCATCTTAGGTATTTCGTAGAATGATAAAAATTATACCTATATCATGCAAACATTTTGCACACATGCAGTACAGTATTAATATTATTATTATTAAAGGGACAGGGTACAATAATTTTCATGTTGCATAAAAAGTTTCCTATTGATATAATAAAATTAAAAATATAATGTGTCAATTGCCCCAAAATACCAACCAACCAACCAACCAACCAACCAACCAACCAACCAACCAACCAACCAACCAACCAACCAACCAACCAACCAACCAACCAACCAACCAACCAACCAACCAACCAACCAACCAACCAACCAACCAACCAACCAACCAACCAACCAACCAACCAACCAACCAACCAACCAACCAACCAAAATACCCTAGGACAAAATACCCTCAGACAATTTACCCTAGGACAAAATACCCTCAGACAATTTACCCTAGGACAAAATACCCTTGGATAATTTACCCTAGGACAAAATACCCTTGGACAATTAACCCTAGGACAAAATACCCTTGGACAAAATACCCTAGGACAAAATACCCTTGGACAAAATACCCTTGGAAAAAATACCCTAGGACAAAATACCCTCAGATAAAATACCCTCAGACAAAATACCCATGGACAAAATACCCTTGGACGAAATACCCTTGGACAAAATACCCTTAGACGAAATACTCTTGGACAGAATACCCTTAGACAATTTACCATGTATTATAATATATAACAGCATCTTAGGTATTTCGTAGAATGATAAAAATTATACCTATATCATGCAAACATTTTGCACACATGCAGTACAGTATTAATATTATTATTATTAAAGGGACAGGGTACAATAATTTTCATGTTGCATAAAAAGTTTCCTATTGATATAATAAAATTAAAAATATAATGTGTCAATTGCCCCAAAATACCAACCAACCAACCAACCAACCAACCAACCAACCAACCAACCAACCAACCAACCAACCAACCAACCAACCAACCAACCAACCAACCAACCAACCAACCAACCAACCAACCAACCAACCAACCAACCAACCAACCAACCAACCAACCAACCAACCAAAATACCCTAGGACAAAATACCCTCAGACAATTTACCCTAGGACAAAATACCCTTGGATAATTTACCCTAGGACAAAATACCCTTGGACAATTAACCCTAGGACAAAATACCCTTGGACAAAATACCCTAGGACAAAATACCCTTGGACAAAATACCCTTGGACAAAATACCCTAGGACAAAATACCCTTGGACAAAATACCCTCAGATAAAATACCCTCAGACAAAATACCCATGGACAAAATACCCTTGGACGAAATACCCTTGGACAAAATACCCTTAGACGAAATACTCTTGGACAGAATACCCTCAGACAATTTACCATGTATTATAATATATAACAGCATCTTAGGTATTTCGTAGAATGATAAAAATTATACCTATATCATGCAAACATTTTGCACACATGCAGTACAGTATTAATATTATTATTATTAAAGGGACAGGGTACAATAATTTTCATGTTGCATAAAAAGTTTCCTATTGATATAATAAAATTAAAAATATAATGTGTCAATTGCCCCAAAATACCAACCAACCAACCAACCAACCAACCAACCAACCAACCAACCAACCAACCAACCAACCAACCAACCAACCAACCAACCAACCAACCAACCAACCAACCAACCAACCAACCAACCAACCAACCAACCAACCAACCAACCAACCAACCAACCAACCAACCAACCAACCAACCAACCAACCAACCAACCAACCAACCAACCAACCAACCAACCAACCAACCAACCAACCAACCAAAATACCCTAGGACAAAATACCCTCAGACAATTTACCCTAGGACAAAATACCCTTGGATAATTTACCCTAGGACAAAATACCCTTGGACAATTAACCCTAGGACAAAATACCCTTGGACAAAATACCCTAGGACAAAATACCCTTGGACAAAATACCCTAGGACAAAATACCCTTGGACAAAATACCCTCAGATAAAATACCCTCAGACAAAATACCCATGGACAAAATACCCTTGGACGAAATACCCTTGGACAAAATACCCTTAGACGAAATACTCTTGGACAGAATACCCTCAGACAATTTACCATGTATTATAATATATAACAGCATCTTAGGTATTTCGTAGAATGATAAAAATTATACCTATATCATGCAAACATTTTGCACACATGCAGTACAGTATTAATATTATTATTATTAAAGGGACAGGGTACAATAATTTTCATGTTGCATAAAAAGTTTCCTATTGATATAATAAAATTAAAAATATAATGTGACAATTGCCCCAAAATACCAACCAACCAACCAACCAACCAACCAACCAACCAACCAACCAACCAACCAACCAACCAACCAACCAACCAACCAACCAACCAACCAACCAACCAACCAACCAACCAACCAACCAACCAACCAACCAACCAACCAACCAACCAACCAACCAACCAACCAACCAACCAAAATACCCTAGGACAAAATACCCTCAGACAATTTACCCTAGGACAAAATACCCTTGGATAATTTACCCTAGGACAAAATACCCTTGGACAATTAACCCTAGGACAAAATACCCTTGGACAAAATACCCTAGGACAAAATACCCTTGGACAAAATACCCTTGGACAAAATACCCTAGGACAAAATACCCTTGGACAAAATACCCTCAGATAAAATACCCTCAGACAAAATACCCATGGACAAAATACCCTTGGACGAAATACCCTTGGACAAAATACCCTTAGACGAAATACTCTTGGACAGAATACCCTCAGACAATTTACCATGTATTATAATATATAACAGCATCTTAGGTATTTCGTAGAATGATAAAAATTATACCTATATCATGCAAACATTTTGCACACATGCAGTACAGTATTAATATTATTATTATTAAAGGGACAGGGTACAATAATTTTCATGTTGCATAAAAAGTTTCCTATTGATATAATAAAATTAAAAATATAATGTGTCAATTGCCCCAAAATACCAACCAACCAACCAACCAACCAACCAACCAACCAACCAACCAACCAACCAACCAACCAACCAACCAACCAACCAACCAACCAACCAACCAACCAACCAACCAACCAACCAACCAACCAACCAACCAACCAACCACCCAACCAACCAACCAACCAAAATACCCTAGGACAAAATACCCTCAGACAATTTACCCTAGGACAAAATACCCTTGGATAATTTACCCTAGGACAAAATACCCTTGGACAATTAACCCTAGGACAAAATACCCTTGGACAAAATACCCTAGGACAAAATACCCTTGGACAAAATACCCTTGGACAAAATACCCTAGGACAAAATACCCTTGGACAAAATACCCTCAGATAAAATACCCTCAGACAAAATACCCATGGACAAAATACCCTTGGACGAAATACCCTTGGACAAAATACCCTTAGACGAAATACTCTTGGACAGAATACCCTCAGACAATTTACCATGTATTATAATATATAACAGCATCTTAGGTATTTCGTAGAATGATAAAAATTATACCTATATCATGCAAACATTTTGCACACATGCAGTACAGTATTAATATTATTATTATTAAAGGGACAGGGTACAATAATTTTCATGTTGCATAAAAAGTTTCCTATTGATATAATAAAATTAAAAATATAATGTGTCAATTGCCCCAAAATACCAACCAACCAACCAACCAACCAACCAACCAACCAACCAACCAACCAACCAACCAACCAACCAACCAACCAACCAACCTACCAACCAACCAACCAACCAACCAACCAACCAACCAACCAACCAACCAACCAACCAACCAACCAACCAACCAACCAACCAACCAACCAACCAACCAACCAACCAACCAACCAACCAACCAACCAACCAACCAACCAACCAACCAACCAACCAACCAACCAACCAACCAACCAACCAACCAACCAACCAACCAACCAACCAACCAACCAACCAACCAACCAACCAACCAACCAAAATACCCTCAGACAATTTACCCTAGGACAAAATACCCTCAGACAATTTACCCTAGGACAAAATACCCTTGGATAATTTACCCTAGGACAAAATACCCTTGGACAATTAACCCTAGGACAAAATACCCTTGGACAAAATACCCTAGGACAAAATACCCTTGGACAAAATACCCTTGGACAAAATACCCTAGGACAAAATACCCTTGGACAAAATACCCTCAGATAAAATACCCTCAGACAAAATACCCATGGACAAAATACCCTTGGACGAAATACCCTTGGACAAAATACCCTTAGACGAAATACTCTTGGACAGAATACCCTCAGACAATTTACCATGTATTATAATATATAACAGCATCTTAGGTATTTCGTAGAATGATAAAAATTATACCTATATCATGCAAACATTTTGCACACATGCAGTACAGTATTAATATTATTATTATTAAAGGGACAGGGTACAATAATTTTCATGTTGCATAAAAAGTTTCCTATTGATATAATAAAATTAAAAATATAATGTGTCAATTGCCCCAAAATACCAACCAACCAACCAACCAACCAACCAACCAACCAACCAACCAACCAACCAACCAACCAACCAACCAACCAACCAACCAACCAACCAACCAACCAACCAACCAACCAACCAACCAACCAACCAACCAACCAACCAACCAACCAACCAACCAACCAACCAACCAACCAACCAACCAACCAACCAACCAACCAACCAACCAACCAACCAACCAACCAACCAACCAACCAACCAACCAACCAACCAACCAACCAACCAACCAACCAACCAACCAACCAACCAACCAACCAAAATACCCTAGGACAAAATACCCTCAGACAATTTACCCTAGGACAAAATACCCTTGGATAATTTACCCTAGGACAAAATACCCTTGGACAATTAACCCTAGGACAAAATACCCTTGGACAATTAACCCTAGGACAAAATACCCTTGGACAAAATACCCTAGGACAAAATACCCTTGGACAAAATACCCTTGGACAAAATACCCTAGGACAAAATACCCTTGGACAAAATACCCTCAGACAAAATACCCATGGACAAAATACCCTTGGACGAAATACCCTTGGACAAAATACCCTTAGACGAAATACTCTTGGACAGAATACCCTCAGACAATTTACCATGTATTATAATATATAACAGCATCTTAGGTATTTCGTAGAATGATAAAAATTATTCCTATATCATGCAAACATTTTGCACACATGCAGTACAGTATTAATATTATTATTATTAAAGGGACAGGGTACAATAATTTTCATGTTGCATAAAAAGTTTCCTATTGATATAATAAAATTAAAAATATAATGTGTCAATTGCCCCAAAATACCAACCAACCAACCAACCAACCAACCAACCAACCAACCAACCAACCAACCAACCAACCAAAATACCCTCAGACAATTTACCCTAGGACAAAATACCCTCAGACAATTTACCCTAGGACAAAATACCCTTGGATAATTTACCCTAGGACAAAATACCCTTGGACAATTAACCCTAGGACAAAATACCCTTGGACAAAATACCCTAGGACAAAATACCCTTGGACAAAATACCCTTGGACAAAATACCCTAGGACAAAATACCCTTGGACAAAATACCCTCAGATAAAATACCCTCAGACAAAATACCCATGGACAAAATACCCTTGGACGAAATACCCTTGGACAAAATACCCTTAGACGAAATACTCTTGGACAGAATACCCTCAGACAATTTACCATGTATTATAATATATAACAGCATCTTAGGTATTTCGTAGAATGATAAAAATTATACCTATATCATGCAAACATTTTGCACACATGCAGTACAGTATTAATATTATTATTATTAAAGGGACAGGGTACAATAATTTTCATGTTGCATAAAAAGTTTCCTATTGATATAATAAAATTAAAAATATAATGTGTCAATTGCCCCAAAATACCAACCAACCAACCAACCAACCAACCAACCAACCAACCAACCAACCAACCAACCAACCAACCAACCAACCAACCTACCAACCAACCAACCAACCAACCAACCAACCAACCAACCAACCAACCAACCAACCAACCAACCAACCAACCAACCAACCAACCAACCAACCAACCAACCAACCAACCAACCAACCAACCAACCAACCAACCAACCAACCAACCAACCAACCAACCAACCAACCAACCAACCAACCAACCAACCAACCAACCAACCAACCAACCAACCAACCAACCAACCAACCAACCAACCAAAATACCCTCAGACAATTTACCCTAGGACAAAATACCCTCAGACAATTTACCCTAGGACAAAATACCCTTGGATAATTTACCCTAGGACAAAATACCCTTGGACAATTAACCCTAGGACAAAATACCCTTGGACAAAATACCCTAGGACAAAATACCCTTGGACAAAATACCCTTGGACAAAATACCCTAGGACAAAATACCCTTGGACAAAATACCCTCAGATAAAATACCCTCAGACAAAATACCCATGGACAAAATACCCTTGGACGAAATACCCTTGGACAAAATACCCTTAGACGAAATACTCTTGGACAGAATACCCTCAGACAATTTACCATGTATTATAATATATAACAGCATCTTAGGTATTTCGTAGAATGATAAAAATTATACCTATATCATGCAAACATTTTGCACACATGCAGTACAGTATTAATATTATTATTATTAAAGGGACAGGGTACAATAATTTTCATGTTGCATAAAAAGTTTCCTATTGATATAATAAAATTAAAAATATAATGTGTCAATTGCCCCAAAATACCAACCAACCAACCAACCAACCAACCAACCAACCAACCAACCAACCAACCAACCAACCAACCAACCAACCAACCAACCAACCAACCAACCAACCAACCAACCAACCAACCAACCAACCAACCAACCAACCAACCAACCAACCAACCAACCAACCAACCAACCAACCAACCAACCAACCAACCAACCAACCAACCAACCAACCAACCAACCAACCAACCAACCAACCAACCAACCAACCAACCAACCAACCAACCAACCAACCAACCAACCAACCAACCAACCAAAATACCCTAGGACAAAATACCCTCAGACAATTTACCCTAGGACAAAATACCCTTGGATAATTTACCCTAGGACAAAATACCCTTGGACAATTAACCCTAGGACAAAATACCCTTGGACAATTAACCCTAGGACAAAATACCCTTGGACAAAATACCCTAGGACAAAATACCCTTGGACAAAATACCCTTGGACAAAATACCCTAGGACAAAATACCCTTGGACAAAATACCCTCAGACAAAATACCCATGGACAAAATACCCTTGGACGAAATACCCTTGGACAAAATACCCTTAGACGAAATACTCTTGGACAGAATACCCTCAGACAATTTACCATGTATTATAATATATAACAGCATCTTAGGTATTTCGTAGAATGATAAAAATTATTCCTATATCATGCAAACATTTTGCACACATGCAGTACAGTATTAATATTATTATTATTAAAGGGACAGGGTACAATAATTTTCATGTTGCATAAAAAGTTTCCTATTGATATAATAAAATTAAAAATATAATGTGTCAATTGCCCCAAAATACCAACCAACCAACCAACCAACCAACCAACCAACCAACCAACCAACCAACCAACCAACCAACCAAAATACCCTCAGACAATTTACCCTAGGACAAAATACCCTCAGACAATTTACCCTAGGACAAAATACCCTTGGATAATTTACCCTAGGACAAAATACCCTTGGACAATTAACCCTAGGACAAAATACCCTTGGACAAAATACCCTAGGACAAAATACCCTTGGACAAAATACCCTTGGACAAAATACCCTAGGACAAAATACCCTTGGACAAAATACCCTCAGATAAAATACCCTCAGACAAAATACCCATGGACAAAATACCCTTGGACGAAATACCCTTGGACAAAATACCCTTAGACGAAATACTCTTGGACAGAATACCCTCAGACAATTTACCATGTATTATAATATATAACAGCATCTTAGGTATTTCGTAGAATGATAAAAATTATACCTATATCATGCAAACATTTTGCACACATGCAGTACAGTATTAATATTATTATTATTAAAGGGACAGGGTACAATAATTTTCATGTTGCATAAAAAGTTTCCTATTGATATAATAAAATTAAAAATATAATGTGTCAATTGCCCCAAAATACCAACCAACCAACCAACCAACCAACCAACCAACCAACCAACCAACCAACCAACCAACCAACCAACCAACCAACCAACCAACCAACCAACCAACCAACCAACCAACCAACCAACCAACCAACCAACCAACCAACCAAAATACCCTAGGACAAAATACCCTCAGACAATTTACCCTAGGACAAAATACCCTTGGATAATTTACCCTAGGACAAAATACCCTTGGACAATTAACCCTAGGACAAAATACCCTTGGACAAAATACCCTTGGACAAAATACCCTTGGACAAAATACCCTAGGACAAAATACCCTTGGACAAAATACCCTCAGATAAAATACCCTCAGACAAAATACCCATGGACAAAATACCCTTGGACGAAATACCCTTGGACAAAATACCCTTAGACGAAATACTCTTGGACAGAATACCCTCAGACAATTTACCATGTATTATAATATATAACAGCATCTTAGGTATTTCGTAGAATGATAAAAATTATACCTATATCATGCAAACATTTTGCACACATGCAGTACAGTATTAATATTATTATTATTAAAGGGACAGGGTACAATAATTTTCATGTTGCATAAAAAGTTTCCTATTGATATAATAAAATTAAAAATATAATGTGTCAATTGCCCCAAAATACCAACCAACCAACCAACCAACCAACCAACCAACCAACCAACCAACCAACCAACCAACCAACCAACCAACCAACCAACCAACCAACCAACCAACCAACCAACCAACCAACCAACCAACCAACCAACCAACCAACCAACCAAAATACCCTAGGACAAAATACCCTCAGACAATTTACCCTAGGACAAAATACCCTTGGATAATTTACCCTAGGACAAAATACCCTTGGACAATTAACCCTAGGACAAAATACCCTTGGACAAAATACCCTAGGACAAAATACCCTTGGACAAAATACCCTTGGACAAAATACCCTAGGACAAAATACCCTTGGACAAAATACCCTCAGATAAAATACCCTCAGACAAAATACCCATGGACAAAATACCCTTGGACGAAATACCCTTGGACAAAATACCCTTAGACGAAATACTCTTGGACAGAATACCCTCAGACAATTTACCATGTATTATAATATATAACAGCATCTTAGGTATTTCGTAGAATGATAAAAATTATACCTATATCATGCAAACATTTTGCACACATGCAGTACAGTATTAATATTATTATTATTAAAGGGACAGGGTACAATAATTTTCATGTTGCATAAAAAGTTTCCTATTGATATAATAAAATTAAAAATATAATGTGTCAATTGCCCCAAAATACCAACCAACCAACCAACCAACCAACCAACCAACCAACCAACCAACCAACCAACCAACCAACCAACCAACCAACCAACCAACCAACCAACCAACCTACCAACCAACCAACCAACCAACCAACCAACCAACCAACCAACCAACCAACCAACCAACCAACCAACCAACCAACCAACCAACCAACCAACCAACCAACCAACCAACCAACCAACCAACCAACCAACCAACCAACCAACCAACCAACCAACCAACCAACCAACCAACCAACCAACCAACCAACCAACCAACCAACCAACCAACCAACCAACCAACCAACCAACCAACCAAAATACCCTCAGACAATTTACCCTAGGACAAAATACCCTCAGACAATTTACCCTAGGACAAAATACCCTTGGATAATTTACCCTAGGACAAAATACCCTTGGACAATTAACCCTAGGACAAAATACCCTTGGACAAAATACCCTAGGACAAAATACCCTTGGACAAAATACCCTTGGACAAAATACCCTAGGACAAAATACCCTTGGACAAAATACCCTCAGATAAAATACCCTCAGACAAAATACCCATGGACAAAATACCCTTGGACGAAATACCCTTGGACAAAATACCCTTAGACGAAATACTCTTGGACAGAATACCCTCAGACAATTTACCATGTATTATAATATATAACAGCATCTTAGGTATTTCGTAGAATGATAAAAATTATACCTATATCATGCAAACATTTTGCACACATGCAGTACAGTATTAATATTATTATTATTAAAGGGACAGGGTACAATAATTTTCATGTTGCATAAAAAGTTTCCTATTGATATAATAAAATTAAAAATATAATGTGTCAATTGCCCCAAAATACCAACCAACCAACCAACCAACCAACCAACCAACCAACCAACCAACCAACCAACCAACCAACCAACCAACCAACCAACCAACCAACCAACCAACCAACCAACCAACCAACCAACCAACCAACCAACCAACCAACCAACCAACCAACCAACCAACCAACCAACCAACCAACCAACCAACCAACCAACCAACCAACCAACCAACCAAAATACCCTAGGACAAAATACCCTCAGACAATTTACCCTAGGACAAAATACCCTTGGATAATTTACCCTAGGACAAAATACCCTTGGACAATTAACCCTAGGACAAAATACCCTTGGACAATTAACCCTAGGACAAAATACCCTTGGACAAAATACCCTAGGACAAAATACCCTTAAACAAAATACCCTAGGACAAAATACCCTTGGACAAAATACCCTAGGACAAAATACCCTTGGACAAAATACCCTTGGACAAAATACCCTAGGACAAAATACCCTTGGACAAAATACCCTCAGACAAAATACCCATGGACAAAATACCCTTGGACGAAATACCCTTGGACAAAATACCCTTAGACGAAATACTCTTGGACAGAATACCCTCAGACAATTTACCATGTATTATAATATATAACAGCATCTTAGGTATTTCGTAGAATGATAAAAATTATACCTATATCATGCAAACATTTTGCACACATGCAGTACAGTATTAATATTATTATTATTAAAGGGACAGGGTACAATAATTTTCATGTTGCATAAAAAGTTTCCTATTGATATAATAAAATTAAAAATATAATGTGTCAATTGCCCCAAAATACCAACCAACCAACCAACCAACCAACCAACCAACCAACCAACCAACCAACCAACCAACCAACCAACCAACCAACCAACCAACCAACCAACCAACCAACCAACCAACCAACCAACCAACCAACCAACCAACCAACCAACCAACCAACCAACCAACCAACCAACCAAAATACCCTAGGACAAAATACCCTCAGACAATTTACCCTAGGACAAAATACCCTCAGACAATTTACCCTAGGACAAAATACCCTTGGATAATTTACCCTAGGACAAAATACCCTTGGACAATTAACCCTAGGACAAAATACCCTTGGACAAAATACCCTAGGACAAAATACCCTTGGACAAAATACCCTTGGAAAAAATACCCTAGGACAAAATACCCTCAGATAAAATACCCTCAGACAAAATACCCATGGACAAAATACCCTTGGACGAAATACCCTTGGACAAAATACCCTTAGACGAAATACTCTTGGACAGAATACCCTTAGACAATTACAATTTACCATGTATTATAATATATAACAGCATCTTAGGTATTTCGTAGAATGATAAAAATTATACCTATATCATGCAAACATTTTGCACACATGCAGTACAGTATTAATATTATTATTATTAAAGGGACAGGGTACAATAATTTTCATGTTGCATAAAAAGTTTCCTATTGATATAATAAAATTAAAAATATAATGTGTCAATTGCCCCAAAATACCAACCACAACCAACCAACCAACCAACCAACCAACCAACCAACCAACCAACCAACCAACCAACCAACCAACCAACCAACCAACCAACCAACCAACCAACCAACCAACCAACCAACCAACCAACCAACCAACCAACCAACCAACCAACCAACCAACCAACCAAAATACCCTAGGACAAAATACCCTCAGACAATTTACCCTAGGACAAAATACCCTTGGATAATTTACCCTAGGACAAAATACCCTTGGACAATTAACCCTAGGACAAAATACCCTTGGACAAAATACCCTAGGACAAAATACCCTTGGACAAAATACCCTTGGACAAAATACCCTAGGACAAAATACCCTTGGACAAAATACCCTCAGATAAAATACCCTCAGACAAAATACCCATGGACAAAATACCCTTGGACGAAATACCCTTGGACAAAATACCCTTAGACGAAATACTCTTGGACAGAATACCCTCAGACAATTTACCATGTATTATAATATATAACAGCATCTTAGGTATTTCGTAGAATGATAAAAATTATACCTATATCATGCAAACATTTTGCACACATGCAGTACAGTATTAATATTATTATTATTAAAGGGACAGGGTACAATAATTTTCATGTTGCATAAAAAGTTTCCTATTGATATAATAAAATTAAAAATATAATGTGTCAATTGCCCCAAAATACCAACCAACCAACCAACCAACCAACCAACCAACCAACCAACCAACCAACCAACCAACCAACCAACCAACCAACCAACCAACCAACCAACCAACCAACCAACCAACCAACCAACCAACCAACCAACCAACCAACCAACCAACCAACCAACCAACCAACCAACCAACCAACCAACCAACCAACCAACCAACCAACCAACCAACCAACCAACCAACCAACCAACCAACCAACCAACCAACCAACCAACCAACCAACCAACCAAAATACCCTAGGACAAAATACCCTCAGACAATTTACCCTAGGACAAAATACCCTTGGATAATTTACCCTAGGACAAAATACCCTTGGACAATTAACCCTAGGACAAAATACCCTTGGACAAAATACCCTAGGACAAAATACCCTTGGACAAAATACCCTAGGACAAAATACCCTTGGACAAAATACCCTCAGATAAAATACCCTCAGACAAAATACCCATGGACAAAATACCCTTGGACGAAATACCCTTGGACAAAATACCCTTAGACGAAATACTCTTGGACAGAATACCCTCAGACAATTTACCATGTATTATAATATATAACAGCATCTTAGGTATTTCGTAGAATGATAAAAATTATACCTATATCATGCAAACATTTTGCACACATGCAGTACAGTATTAATATTATTATTATTAAAGGGACAGGGTACAATAATTTTCATGTTGCATAAAAAGTTTCCTATTGATATAATAAAATTAAAAATATAATGTGACAATTGCCCCAAAATACCAACCAACCAACCAACCAACCAACCAACCAACCAACCAACCAACCAACCAACCAACCAACCAACCAACCAACCAACCAACCAACCAACCAACCAACCAACCAACCAACCAACCAACCAACCAACCAACCAACCAACCAACCAACCAACCAAAATACCCTAGGACAAAATACCCTCAGACAATTTACCCTAGGACAAAATACCCTTGGATAATTTACCCTAGGACAAAATACCCTTGGACAATTAACCCTAGGACAAAATACCCTTGGACAAAATACCCTAGGACAAAATACCCTTGGACAAAATACCCTTGGACAAAATACCCTAGGACAAAATACCCTTGGACAAAATACCCTCAGATAAAATACCCTCAGACAAAATACCCATGGACAAAATACCCTTGGACGAAATACCCTTGGACAAAATACCCTTAGACGAAATACTCTTGGACAGAATACCCTCAGACAATTTACCATGTATTATAATATATAACAGCATCTTAGGTATTTCGTAGAATGATAAAAATTATACCTATATCATGCAAACATTTTGCACACATGCAGTACAGTATTAATATTATTATTATTAAAGGGACAGGGTACAATAATTTTCATGTTGCATAAAAAGTTTCCTATTGATATAATAAAATTAAAAATATAATGTGTCAATTGCCCCAAAATACCAACCAACCAACCAACCAACCAACCAACCAACCAACCAACCAACCAACCAACCAACCAACCAACCAACCAACCAACCAACCAACCAACCAACCAACCAACCAACCAACCAACCAACCAACCAACCAACCAACCAACCAACCAACCAACCAACCAACCAACCAACCAACCAACCAAAATACCCTAGGACAAAATACCCTCAGACAATTTACCCTAGGACAAAATACCCTCAGACAATTTACCCTAGGACAAAATACCCTTGGATAATTTACCCTAGGACAAAATACCCTTGGACAATTAACCCTAGGACAAAATACCCTTGGACAAAATACCCTAGGACAAAATACCCTTGGACAAAATACCCTTGGAAAAAATACCCTAGGACAAAATACCCTCAGATAAAATACCCTCAGACAAAATACCCATGGACAAAATACCCTTGGACGAAATACCCTTGGACAAAATACCCTTAGACGAAATACTCTTGGACAGAATACCCTTAGACAATTTACCATGTATTATAATATATAACAGCATCTTAGGTATTTCGTAGAATGATAAAAATTATACCTATATCATGCAAACATTTTGCACACATGCAGTACAGTATTAATATTATTATTATTAAAGGGACAGGGTACAATAATTTTCATGTTGCATAAAAAGTTTCCTATTGATATAATAAAATTAAAAATATAATGTGTCAATTGCCCCAAAATACCAACCAACCAACCAACCAACCAACCAACCAACCAACCAACCAACCAACCAACCAACCAACCAACCAACCAACCAACCAACCAACCAACCAACCAACCAACCAACCAACCAACCAACCAAAATACCCTAGGACAAAATACCCTCAGACAATTTACCCTAGGACAAAATACCCTTGGATAATTTACCCTAGGACAAAATACCCTTGGACAATTAACCCTAGGACAAAATACCCTTGGACAAAATACCCTAGGACAAAATACCCTTGGACAAAATACCCTTGGACAAAATACCCTAGGACAAAATACCCTTGGACAAAATACCCTCAGATAAAATACCCTCAGACAAAATACCCATGGACAAAATACCCTTGGACGAAATACCCTTGGACAAAATACCCTTAGACGAAATACTCTTGGACAGAATACCCTCAGACAATTTACCATGTATTATAATATATAACAGCATCTTAGGTATTTCGTAGAATGATAAAAATTATACCTATATCATGCAAACATTTTGCACACATGCAGTACAGTATTAATATTATTATTATTAAAGGGACAGGGTACAATAATTTTCATGTTGCATAAAAAGTTTCCTATTGATATAATAAAATTAAAAATATAATGTGTCAATTGCCCCAAAATACCAACCAACCAACCAACCAACCAACCAACCAACCAACCAACCAACCAACCAACCAACCAACCAACCAACCAACCAACCAACCAACCAACCAACCAACCAACCAACCAACCAACCAACCAACCAACCAACCAACCAACCAACCAACCAACCAACCAAAATACCCTAGGACAAAATACCCTCAGACAATTTACCCTAGGACAAAATACCCTCAGACAATTTACCCTAGGACAAAATACCCTTGGATAATTTACCCTAGGACAAAATACCCTTGGACAATTAACCCTAGGACAAAATACCCTTGGACAAAATACCCTAGGACAAAATACCCTTGGACAAAATACCCTTGGAAAAAATACCCTAGGACAAAATACCCTCAGATAAAATACGCTCAGACAAAATACCCATGGACAAAATACCCTTGGACGAAATACCCTTGGACAAAATACCCTTAGACGAAATACTCTTGGACAGAATACCCTTAGACAATTTACCATGTATTATAATATATAACAGCATCTTAGGTATTTCGTAGAATGATAAAAATTATACCTATATCATGCAAACATTTTGCACACATGCAGTACAGTATTAATATTATTATTATTAAAGGGACAGGGTACAATAATTTTCATGTTGCATAAAAAGTTTCCTATTGATATAATAAAATTAAAAATATAATGTGTCAATTGCCCCAAAATACCAACCAACCAACCAACCAACCAACCAACCAACCAACCAACCAACCAACCAACCAACCAACCAACCAACCAACCAACCAACCAACCAACCAACCAACCAACCAACCAACCAACCAACCAACCAACCAACCAACCAACCAACCAACCAACCAACCAACCAACCAAAATACCCTAGGACAAAATACCCTCAGACAATTTACCCTAGGACAAAATACCCTTGGATAATTTACCCTAGGACAAAATACCCTTGGACAATTAACCCTAGGACAAAATACCCTTGGACAAAATACCCTAGGACAAAATACCCTTGGACAAAATACCCTTGGACAAAATACCCTAGGACAAAATACCCTTGGACAAAATACCCTCAGATAAAATACCCTCAGACAAAATACCCATGGACAAAATACCCTTGGACGAAATACCCTTGGACAAAATACCCTTAGACGAAATACTCTTGGACAGAATACCCTCAGACAATTTACCATGTATTATAATATATAACAGCATCTTAGGTATTTCGTAGAATGATAAAAATTATACCTATATCATGCAAACATTTTGCACACATGCAGTACAGTATTAATATTATTATTATTAAAGGGACAGGGTACAATAATTTTCATGTTGCATAAAAAGTTTCCTATTGATATAATAAAATTAAAAATATAATGTGTCAATTGCCCCAAAATACCAACCAACCAACCAACCAACCAACCAACCAACCAACCAACCAACCAACCAACCAACCAACCAACCAACCAACCAACCAACCAACCAACCAACCAACCAACCAACCAACCAACCAACCAACCAACCAACCAACCAACCAACCAACCAACCAACCAACCAACCAACCAACCAACCAACCAACCAACCAACCAACCAACCAACCAACCAACCAACCAACCAACCAACCAACCAACCAACCAACCAACCAACCAACCAACCAACCAACCAACCAACCAACCAACCAACCAACCAACCAAAATACCCTAGGACAAAATACCCTCAGACAATTTACCCTAGGACAAAATACCCTTGGATAATTTACCCTAGGACAAAATACCCTTGGACAATTAACCCTAGGACAAAATACCCTTGGACAAAATACCCTAGGACAAAATACCCTTGGACAAAATACCCTAGGACAAAATACCCTTGGACAAAATACCCTCAGATAAAATACCCTCAGACAAAATACCCATGGACAAAATACCCTTGGACGAAATACCCTTGGACAAAATACCCTTAGACGAAATACTCTTGGACAGAATACCCTCAGACAATTTACCATGTATTATAATATATAACAGCATCTTAGGTATTTCGTAGAATGATAAAAATTATACCTATATCATGCAAACATTTTGCACACATGCAGTACAGTATTAATATTATTATTATTAAAGGGACAGGGTACAATAATTTTCATGTTGCATAAAAAGTTTCCTATTGATATAATAAAATTAAAAATATAATGTGACAATTGCCCCAAAATACCAACCAACCAACCAACCAACCAACCAACCAACCAACCAACCAACCAACCAACCAACCAACCAACCAACCAACCAACCAACCAACCAACCAACCAACCAACCAACCAACCAACCAACCAACCAACCAACCAACCAACCAACCAACCAACCAAAATACCCTAGGACAAAATACCCTCAGACAATTTACCCTAGGACAAAATACCCTTGGATAATTTACCCTAGGACAAAATACCCTTGGACAATTAACCCTAGGACAAAATACCCTTGGACAAAATACCCTAGGACAAAATACCCTTGGACAAAATACCCTTGGACAAAATACCCTAGGACAAAATACCCTTGGACAAAATACCCTCAGATAAAATACCCTCAGACAAAATACCCATGGACAAAATACCCTTGGACGAAATACCCTTGGACAAAATACCCTTAGACGAAATACTCTTGGACAGAATACCCTCAGACAATTTACCATGTATTATAATATATAACAGCATCTTAGGTATTTCGTAGAATGATAAAAATTATACCTATATCATGCAAACATTTTGCACACATGCAGTACAGTATTAATATTATTATTATTAAAGGGACAGGGTACAATAATTTTCATGTTGCATAAAAAGTTTCCTATTGATATAATAAAATTAAAAATATAATGTGTCAATTGCCCCAAAATACCAACCAACCAACCAACCAACCAACCAACCAACCAACCAACCAACCAACCAACCAACCAACCAACCAACCAACCAACCAACCAACCAACCAACCAACCAACCAACCAACCAACCAACCAACCAACCAACCAACCAACCAACCAACCAACCAACCAACCAACCAACCAACCAACCAACCAAAATACCCTAGGACAAAATACCCTCAGACAATTTACCCTAGGACAAAATACCCTCAGACAATTTACCCTAGGACAAAATACCCTTGGATAATTTACCCTAGGACAAAATACCCTTGGACAATTAACCCTAGGACAAAATACCCTTGGACAAAATACCCTAGGACAAAATACCCTTGGACAAAATACCCTTGGAAAAAATACCCTAGGACAAAATACCCTCAGATAAAATACCCTCAGACAAAATACCCATGGACAAAATACCCTTGGACGAAATACCCTTGGACAAAATACCCTTAGACGAAATACTCTTGGACAGAATACCCTTAGACAATTTACCATGTATTATAATATATAACAGCATCTTAGGTATTTCGTAGAATGATAAAAATTATACCTATATCATGCAAACATTTTGCACACATGCAGTACAGTATTAATATTATTATTATTAAAGGGACAGGGTACAATAATTTTCATGTTGCATAAAAAGTTTCCTATTGATATAATAAAATTAAAAATATAATGTGTCAATTGCCCCAAAATACCAACCAACCAACCAACCAACCAACCAACCAACCAACCAACCAACCAACCAACCAACCAACCAACCAACCAACCAACCAACCAACCAACCAACCAACCAACCAACCAACCAACCAACCAACCAACCAACCAACCAACCAACCAACCAAAATACCCTAGGACAAAATACCCTCAGACAATTTACCCTAGGACAAAATACCCTTGGATAATTTACCCTAGGACAAAATACCCTTGGACAATTAACCCTAGGACAAAATACCCTTGGACAAAATACCCTAGGACAAAATACCCTTGGACAAAATACCCTTGGACAAAATACCCTAGGACAAAATACCCTTGGACAAAATACCCTCAGATAAAATACCCTCAGACAAAATACCCATGGACAAAATACCCTTGGACGAAATACCCTTGGACAAAATACCCTTAGACGAAATACTCTTGGACAGAATACCCTCAGACAATTTACCATGTATTATAATATATAACAGCATCTTAGGTATTTCGTAGAATGATAAAAATTATACCTATATCATGCAAACATTTTGCACACATGCAGTACAGTATTAATATTATTATTATTAAAGGGACAGGGTACAATAATTTTCATGTTGCATAAAAAGTTTCCTATTGATATAATAAAATTAAAAATATAATGTGTCAATTGCCCCAAAATACCAACCAACCAACCAACCAACCAACCAACCAACCAACCAACCAACCAACCAACCAACCAACCAACCAACCAACCAACCAACCAACCAACCAACCAACCAACCAACCAACCAACCAACCAACCAACCAACCAACCAACCAACCAACCAACCAACCAACCAACCAACCAACCAACCAACCAACCAACCAACCAACCAACCAACCAACCAACCAACCAACCAACCAACCAACCAACCAACCAACCAACCAACCAACCAAAATACCCTAGGACAAAATACCCTCAGACAATTTACCCTAGGACAAAATACCCTTGGATAATTTACCCTAGGACAAAATACCCTTGGACAATTAACCCTAGGACAAAATACCCTTGGACAAAATACCCTAGGACAAAATACCCTTGGACAAAATACCCTTGGACAAAATACCCTAGGACAAAATACCCTTGGACAAAATACCCTCAGACAAAATACCCATGGACAAAATACCCTTGGACGAAATACCCTTGGACAAAATACCCTTAGACGAAATACTCTTGGACAGAATACCCTCAGACAATTTACCATGTATTATAATATATAACAGCATCTTAGGTATTTCGTAGAATGATAAAAATTATTCCTATATCATGCAAACATTTTGCACACATGCAGTACAGTATTAATATTATTATTATTAAAGGGACAGGGTACAATAATTTTTATGTTGCATAAAAAGTTTCCTATTGATATAATAAAATTAAAAATATAATGTGTCAATTGCCCCAAAATACCAACCAACCAACCAACCAACCAACCAACCAACCAACCAACCAACCAACCAACCAACCAACCAACCAACCAACCAACCAACCAACCAACCAACCAACCAACCAACCAACCAACCAACCAACCAACCAACCAACCAACCAACCAACCAACCAACCAACCAACCAACCAACCAACCAAAATACCCTAGGACAAAATACCCTCAGACAATTTACCCTAGGACAAAATACCCTCAGACAATTTACCCTAGGACAAAATACCCTTGGATAATTTACCCTAGGACAAAATACCCTTGGACAATTAACCCTAGGACAAAATACCCTTGGACAAAATACCCTAGGACAAAATACCCTTAGACAAAATACCCTTGGACAAAATACCCTAGGACAAAATACCCTTGGACAAAATACCCTCAGATAAAATACCCTCAGACAAAATACCCATGGACAAAATACCCTTGGACGAAATACCCTTGGACAAAATACCCTTAGACGAAATACTCTTGGACAGAATACCCTCAGACAATTTACCATGTATTATAATATATAACAGCATCTTAGGTATTTCGTAGAATGATAAAAATTATACCTATATCATGCAAACATTTTGCACACATGCAGTACAGTATTAATATTATTATTATTAAAGGGACAGGGTACAATAATTTTCATGTTGCATAAAAAGTTTCCTATTGATATAATAAAATTAAAAATATAATGTGTCAATTGCCCCAAAATACCAACCAACCAACCAACCAACCAACCAACCAACCAACCAACCAACCAACCAACCAACCAACCAACCAACCAACCAACCAACCAACCAACCAACCAACCAACCAACCAACCAACCAACCAACCAACCAACCAACCAACCAACCAACCA
>CATKWE010000020.1:7500-15000 GCA_949825025.1 Siphlonurus alternatus
TTATACCTATATCATGCAAACATTTTGCACACATGCAGTACAGTATTAATATTATTATTATTAAAGGGACAGGGTACAATAATTTTCATGTTGCATAGAAAGTTTCCTATTGATATAATAAAATTAAAAATATAATGTGTCAATTGCCCCAAAATACCAACCAACCAACCAACCAACCAACCAACCAACCAACCAACCAACCAACCAACCAACCAACCAACCAACCAACCAACCAACCAACCAACCAACCAACCAACCAACCAACCAACCAACCAACCAACCAACCAACCAACCAACCAACCAACCAACCAACCAACCAACCAACCAACCAACCAACCAACCAACCAACCAACCAAAATACCCTAGGACAAAATACCCTCAGACAATTTACCCTAGGACAAAATACCCTTGGATAATTTACCCTAGGACAAAATACCCTTGGACAATTAACCCTAGGACAAAATACCCTTGGACAAAATACCCTAGGACAAAATACCCTTGGACAAAATACCCTTGGACAAAATACCTTAGGACAAAATACCCTTGGACAAAATACCCTCAGATAAAATACCCTCAGACAAAATACCCATGGACAAAATACCCTTGGACGAAATACCCTTGGACAAAATACCCTTAGACGAAATACTCTTGGACAGAATACCCTCAGACAATTTACCATGTATTATAATATATAACAGCATCTTAGGTATTTCGTAGAATGATAAAAATTATACCTATATCATGCAAACATTTTGCACACATGCAGTACAGTATTAATATTATTATTATTAAAGGGACAGGGTACAATAATTTTCATGTTGCATAAAAAGTTTCCTATTGATATAATAAAATTAAAAATATAATGTGTCAATTGCCCCAAAATACCAACCAACCAACCAACCAACCAACCAACCAACCAACCAACCAACCAACCAACCAACCAAAATACCCTAGGACAAAATACCCTCAGACAATTTACCCTAGGACAAAATACCCTTGGATAATTTACCCTAGGACAAAATACCCTTGGACAATTAACCCTAGGACAAAATACCCTTGGACAAAATACCCTTGGACAAAATACCCTTGGACAAAATACCCTAGGACAAAATACCCTTGGACAAAATACCCTCAGATAAAATACCCTCAGACAAAATACCCATGGACAAAATACCCTTGGACGAAATACCCTTGGACAAAATACCCTTAGACGAAATACTCTTGGACAGAATACCCTCAGACAATTTACCATGTATTATAAAATATAACAGCATCTTAGGTATTTCGTAGAATGATAAAAATTATACCTATATCATGCAAACATTTTGCACACATGCAGTACAGTATTAATATTATTATTATTAAAGGGACAGGGTACAATAATTTTCATGTTGCATAAAAAGTTTCCTATTGATATAATAAAATTAAAAATATAATGTGTCAATTGCCCCAAAATACCAACCAACCAACCAACCAACCAACCAACCAACCAACCAACCAACCAACCAACCAACCAACCAACCAACCAACCAACCAACCAACCAACCAACCAACCAACCAACCAACCAACCAACCAACCAACCAACCAACCAACCAACCAACCAACCAACCAACCAAAATACCCTAGGACAAAATACCCTCAGACAATTTACCCTAGGACAAAATACCCTTGGATAATTTACCCTAGGACAAAATACCCTTGGACAATTAACCCTAGGACAAAATACCCTTGGACAAAATACCCTAGGACAAAATACCCTTGGACAAAATACCCTTGGACAAAATACCCTAGGACAAAATACCCTTGGACAAAATACCCTCAGATAAAATACCCTCAGACAAAATACCCATGGACAAAATACCCTTGGACGAAATACCCTTGGACAAAATACCCTTAGACGAAATACTCTTGGACAGAATACCCTCAGACAATTTACCATGTATTATAATATATAACAGCATCTTAGGTATTTCGTAGAATGATAAAAATTATACCTATATCATGCAAACATTTTGCACACATGCAGTACAGTATTAATATTATTATTATTAAAGGGACAGGGTACAATAATTTTCATGTTGCATAAAAAGTTTCCTATTGATATAATAAAATTAAAAATATAATGTGTCAATTGCCCCAAAATACCAACCAACCAACCAACCAACCAACCAACCAACCAACCAACCAACCAACCAACCAACCAACCAACCAACCAACCAACCAACCAACCAACCAACCAACCAACCAACCAACCAACCAACCAACCAACCAACCAACCAACCAACCAACCAACCAACCAACCAACCAACCAACCAACCAACCAACCAACCAACCAACCAACCAACCAACCAACCAACCAACCAACCAACCAACCAACCAAAATACCCTAGGACAAAATACCCTCAGACAATTTACCCTAGGACAAAATACCCTCAGACAATTTACCCTAGGACAAAATACCCTTGGATAATTTACCCTAGGACAAAATACCCTTGGACAATTAACCCTAGGACAAAATACCCTTGGACAAAATACCGTAGGACAAAATACCCTTGGACAAAATACCCTTGGACAAAATACCCTAGGACAAAATACCCTTGGACAAAATACCCTCAGATAAAATACCCTCAGACAAAATACCCATGGACAAAATACCCTTGGACGAAATACCCTTGGACAAAATACCCTTAGACGAAATACTCTTGGACAGAATACCCTCAGACAATTTACCATGTATTATAAAATATAACAGCATCTTAGGTATTTCGTAGAATGATAAAAATTATACCTATATCATGCAAACATTTTGCACACATGCAGTACAGTATTAATATTATTATTATTAAAGGGACAGGGTACAATAATTTTCATGTTGCATAGAAAGTTTCCTATTGATATAATAAAATTAAAAATATAATGTGTCAATTGCCCCAAAATACCAACCAACCAACCAACCAACCAACCAACCAACCAACCAACCAACCAACCAACCAACCAACCAACCAACCAACCAACCAACCAACCAACCAACCAACCAACCAACCAACCAACCAACCAACCAACCAACCAACCAACCAACCAACCAAAATACCCTAGGACAAAATACCCTCAGACAATTTACCCTAGGACAAAATACCCTTGGATAATTTACCCTAGGACAAAATACCCTTGGACAATTAACCCTAGGACAAAATACCCTTGGACAAAATACCCTAGGACAAAATACCCTTGGACAAAATACCCTTGGACAAAATACCCTAGGACAAAATACCCTTGGACAAAATACCCTCAGATAAAATACCCTCAGACAAAATACCCATGGACAAAATACCCTTGGACGAAATACCCTTGGACAAAATAACCTTAGACGAAATACTCTTGGACAGAATACCCTCAGACAATTTACCATGTATTATAATATATAACAGCATCTTAGGTATTTCGTAGAATGATAAAAATTATACCTATATCATGCAAACATTTTGCACACATGCAGTACAGTATTAATATTATTATTATTAAAGGGACAGGGTACAATAATTTTCATGTTGCATAAAAAGTTTCCTATTGATATAATAAAATTAAAAATATAATGTGTCAATTGCCCCAAAATACCAACCAACCAACCAACCAACCAACCAACCAACCAACCAACCAACCAACCAACCAACCAACCAACCAACCAACCAACCAACCAACCAACCAACCAACCAACCAACCAACCAACCAACCAACCAACCAACCAACCAACCAACCAACCAACCAACCAACCAACCAACCAACCAACCAACCAACCAACCAACCAACCAACCAACCAACCAACCAACCAACCAACCAACCAACCAACCAACCAACCAACCAACCAACCAACCAACCAACCAACCAACCAACCAAAATACCCTAGGACAAAGTACCCTCAGACAATTTACCCTAGGACAAAATACCCTTGGATAATTTACCCTAGGACAAAATACCCTTGGACAATTAACCCTAGGACAAAATACCCTTGGACAAAATACCCTAGGACAAAATACCCTTGGACAAAATACCCTTGGACAAAATACCCTAGGACAAAATACCCTTGGACAAAATACCCTCAGACAAAATACCCATGGACAAAATACCCTTGGACGAAATACCCTTGGACAAAATACCCTTAGACGAAATACTCTTGGACAGAATACCCTCAGACAATTTACCATGTATTATAATATATAACAGCATCTTAGGTATTTCGTAGAATGATAAAAATTATACCTATATCATGCAAACATTTTGCACACATGCAGTACAGTATTAATATTATTATTATTAAAGGGACAGGGTACAATAATTTTCATGTTGCATAAAAAGTTTCCTATTGATATAATAAAATTAAAAATATAATGTGTCAATTGCCCCAAAATACCAACCAACCAACCAACCAACCAACCAACCAACCAACCAACCAACCAACCAACCAACCAACCAACCAACCAACCAACCAACCAACCAACCAACCAACCAACCAACCAACCAACCAAAAAACCCTAGGACAAAATACCCTCAGACAATTTACCCTAGGACAAAATACCCTTGGATAATTTACCCTAGGACAAAATACCCTTGGACAATTAACCCTAGGACAAAATACCCTTGGACAAAATACCCTAGGACAAAATACCCTTGGACAAAATACCCTTGGACAAAATACCCTAGGACAAAATACCCTTGGACAAAATACCCTCAAATAAAATACCCTCAGACAAAATACCCATGGACAAAATACCCTTGGACGAAATACCCTTGGACAAAATACCCTTAGACGAAATACTCTTGGACAGAATACCCTCAGACAATTTACCATGTATTATAATATATAACAGCATCTTAGGTATTTCGTAGAATGATAAAAATTATACCTATATCATGCAAACATTTTGCACACATGCAGTACAGTATTAATATTATTATTATTAAAGGGACAGGGTACAATAATTTTCATGTTGCATAAAAAGTTTCCTATTGATATAATAAAATTAAAAATATAATGTGTCAATTGCCCCAAAATACCAACCAACCAACCAACCAACCAACCAACCAACCAACCAACCAACCAACCAACCAACCAACCAACCAACCAACCAACCAACCAACCAACCAACCAACCAACCAACCAACCAACCAACCAACCAACCAACCAACCAACCAACCAACCAACCAACCAACCAACCAACCAACCAACCAACCAACCAACCAACCAACCAACCAACCAACCAACCAACCAAAATACCCTAGGACAAAATACCCTCAGACAATTTACCCTAGGACAAAATACCCTTGGATAATTTACCCTAGGACAAAATACCCTTGGACAATTAACCCTAGGACAAAATACCCTTGGACAAAATACCCTAGGACAAAATACCCTTGGACAAAATACCCTTGGACAAAATACCCTAGGACAAAATACCCTTGGACAAAATACCCTCAGATAAAATACCCTCAGACAAAATACCCATGGACAAAATACCCTTGGACGAAATACCCTTGGACAAAATACCCTTAGACGAAATACTCTTGGACAGAATACCCTCAGACAATTTACCATGTATTATAATATATAACAGCATCTTAGGTATTTCGTAGAATGATAAAAATTATACCTATATCATGCAAACATTTTGCACACATGCAGTACAGTATTAATATTATTATTATTAAAGGGACAGGGTACAATAATTTTCATGTTGCATAAAAAGTTTCCTATTGATATAATAAAATTAAAAATATAATGTGTCAATTGCCCCAAAATACCAACCAACCAACCAACCAACCAACCAACCAACCAACCAACCAACCAACCAACCAACCAACCAACCAACCAACCAACCAACCAACCAACCAACCAACCAACCAAAATACCCTAGGACAAAATACCCTCAGACAATTTACCCTAGGACAAAATACCCTTGGATAATTTACCCTAGGACAAAATACCCTTGGACAATTAACCCTAGGACAAAATACCCTTGGACAAAATACCCTAGGACAAAATACCCTTGGACAAAATACCCTTGGACAAAATACCCTAGGACAAAATACCCTTGGACAAAATACCCTCAAATAAAATACCCTCAGACAAAATACCCATGGACAAAATACCCTTGGACGAAATACCCTTGGACAAAATACCCTTAGACGAAATACTCTTGGACAGAATACCCTCAGACAATTTACCATGTATTATAATATATAACAGCATCTTAGGTATTTCGTAGAATGATAAAAATTATACCTATATCATGCAAACATTTTGCACACATGCAGTACAGTATTAATATTATTATTATTAAAGGGACAGGGTACAATAATTTTCATGTTGCATAAAAAGTTTCCTATTGATATAATAAAATTAAAAATATAATGTGTCAATTGCCCCAAAATACCAACCAACCAACCAACCAACCAACCAACCAACCAACCAACCAACCAACCAACCAACCAACCAACCAACCAACCAACCAACCAACCAACCAACCAACCAACCAACCAACCAACCAACCAACCAACCAACCAACCAACCAACCAACCAACCAACCAACCAACCAACCAACCAACCAACCAACCAACCAACCAACCAACCAACCAACCAACCAACCAACCAACCAACCAACCAACCAACCAAAATACCCTAGGACAATTTACCCTAGGACAAAATACCCTTGGATAATTTACCCTAGGACAAAATACCCTTGGACAATTAACCCTAGGACAAAATACCCTTGGACAAAATACCCTAGGACAAAATACCCTTGGACAAAATACCCTTGGACAAAATACCCTAGGACAAAATACCCTTGGACAAAATACCCTCAGACAAAATACCCATGGACAAAATACCCTTGGACGAAATACCCTTGGACAAAATACCCTTAGACGAAATACTCTTGGACAGAATACCCTCAGACAATTTACCATGTATTATAATATATAACAGCATCTTAGGTATTTCGTAGAATGATAAAAATTATACCTATATCATGCAAACATTTTGCACACATGCAGTACAGTATTAATATTATTATTATTAAAGGGACAGGGTACAATAATTTTCATGTTGCATAAAAAGTTTCCTATTGATATAATAAAATTAAAAATATAATGTGTCAATTGCCCCAAAATACCAACCAACCAACCAACCAACCAACCAACCAACCAACCAACCAACCAACCAACCAACCAACCAACCAACCAACCAACCAACCAACCAACCAACCAACCAACCAACCAACCAACCAACCAACCAACCAACCAACCAACCAACCAACCAACCAACCAACCAACCAACCAACCAACCAACCAACCAACCAACCAACCAACCAACCAACCAACCAACCAACCAAAATACCCTAGGACAAAATACCCTCAGACAATTTACCCTAGGACAAAATACCCTCAGACAATTTACCCTAGGACAAAATACCCTTGGATAATTTACCCTAGGACAAAATACCCTT
>CATKWE010000020.1:20000-57500 GCA_949825025.1 Siphlonurus alternatus
AACCAACCAACCAACCAACCAACCAACCAACCAACCAACCAACCAACCAACCAACCAACCAACCAACCAACCAACCAACCAACCAACCAACCAACCAACCAACCAACCAACCAACCAAAATACCCTAGGACAAAATACCCTCAGACAATTTACCCTAGGACAAAATACCCTCAGACAATTTACCCTAGGACAAAATACCCTTGGATAATTTACCCTAGGACAAAATACCCTTGGACAATTAACCCTAGGACAAAATACCCTTGGACAAAATACCCTAGGACAAAATACCCTTGGACAAAATACCCTTGGACAAAATACCCTAGGACAAAATACCCTTGGACAAAATAACCTCAGATAAAATACCCTCAGACAAAATACCCATGGACAAAATACCCTTGGACGAAATACCCTTGGACAAAATACCCTTAGACGAAATACTCTTGGACAGAATACCCTCAGACAATTTACCATGTATTATAAAATATAACAGCATCTTAGGTATTTCGTAGAATGATAAAAATTATACCTATATCATGCAAACATTTTGCACACATGCAGTACAGTATTAATATTATTATTATTAAAGGGACAGGGTACAATAATTTTCATGTTGCATAGAAAGTTTCCTATTGATATAATAAAATTAAAAATATAATGTGTCAATTGCCCCAAAATACCAACCAACCAACCAACCAACCAACCAACCAACCAACCAACCAACCAACCAACCAACCAACCAACCAACCAACCAACCAACCAACCAACCAACCAACCAACCAACCAACCAACCAACCAACCAACCAACCAACCAACCAACCAACCAACCAACCAACCAACCAACCAACCAACCAACCAACCAACCAACCAACCAACCAAAATACGCTAGGACAAAATACCCTCAGACAATTTACCCTAGGACAAAATACCCTTGGATAATTTACCCTAGGACAAAATACCCTTGGACAATTAACCCTAGGACAAAATACCCTTGGACAAAATACCCTAGGACAAAATACCCTTGGACAAAATACCCTTGGACAAAATACCCTAGGACAAAATACCCTTGGACAAAATACCCTCAGATAAAATACCCTCAGACAAAATACCCATGGACAAAATACCCTTGGACGAAATACCCTTGGACAAAATAACCTTAGACGAAATACTCTTGGACAGAATACCCTCAGACAATTTACCATGTATTATAATATATAACAGCATCTTAGGTATTTCGTAGAATGATAAAAATTATACCTATATCATGCAAACATTTTGCACACATGCAGTACAGTATTAATATTATTATTATTAAAGGGACAGGGTACAATAATTTTCATGTTGCATAAAAAGTTTCCTATTGATATAATAAAATTAAAAATATAATGTGTCAATTGCCCCAAAATACCAACCAACCAACCAACCAACCAACCAACCAACCAACCAACCAACCAACCAACCAACCAACCAACCAACCAACCAACCAACCAACCAACCAACCAACCAACCAACCAACCAACCAACCAACCAACCAACCAACCAACCAACCAACCAACCAACCAACCAACCAACCAACCAACCAACCAACCAACCAACCAACCAACCAACCAACCAACCAACCAACCAACCAAAATACCCTAGGACAAAGTACCCTCAGACAATTTACCCTAGGACAAAATACCCTTGGATAATTTACCCTAGGACAAAATACCCTTGGACAATTAACCCTAGGACAAAATACCCTTGGACAAAATACCCTAGGACAAAATACCCTTGGACAAAATACCCTTGGACAAAATACCCTAGGACAAAATACCCTTGGACAAAATACCCTCAGACAAAATACCCATGGACAAAATACCCTTGGACGAAATACCCTTGGACAAAATACCCTTAGACGAAATACTCTTGGACAGAATACCCTCAGACAATTTACCATGTATTATAATATATAACAGCATCTTAGGTATTTCGTAGAATGATAAAAATTATACCTATATCATGCAAACATTTTGCACACATGCAGTACAGTATTAATATTATTATTATTAAAGGGACAGGGTACAATAATTTTCATGTTGCATAAAAAGTTTCCTATTGATATAATAAAATTAAAAATATAATGTGTCAATTGCCCCAAAATACCAACCAACCAACCAACCAACCAACCAACCAACCAACCAACCAACCAACCAACCAACCAACCAACCAACCAACCAACCAACCAACCAACCAACCAACCAACCAACCAACCAACCAAAATACCCTAGGACAAAATACCCTCAGACAATTTACCCTAGGACAAAATACCCTTGGATAATTTACCCTAGGACAAAATACCCTTGGACAATTAACCCTAGGACAAAATACCCTTGGACAAAATACCCTAGGACAAAATACCCTTGGACAAAATACCCTTGGACAAAATACCCTAGGACAAAATACCCTTGGACAAAATACCCTCAAATAAAATACCCTCAGACAAAATACCCATGGACAAAATACCCTTGGACGAAATACCCTTGGACAAAATACCCTTAGACGAAATACTCTTGGACAGAATACCCTCAGACAATTTACCATGTATTATAATATATAACAGCATCTTAGGTATTTCGTAGAATGATAAAAATTATACCTATATCATGCAAACATTTTGCACACATGCAGTACAGTATTAATATTATTATTATTAAAGGGACAGGGTACAATAATTTTCATGTTGCATAAAAAGTTTCCTATTGATATAATAAAATTAAAAATATAATGTGTCAATTGCCCCAAAATACCAACCAACCAACCAACCAACCAACCAACCAACCAACCAACCAACCAACCAACCAACCAACCAACCAACCAACCAACCAACCAACCAACCAACCAACCAACCAACCAACCAACCAACCAACCAACCAACCAACCAACCAACCAACCAACCAACCAACCAACCAACCAACCAACCAACCAACCAAAATACCCTAGGACAAAATACCCTCAGACAATTTACCCTAGGACAAAATACCCTTGGATAATTTACCCTAGGACAAAATACCCTTGGACAATTAACCCTAGGACAAAATACCCTTGGACAAAATACCCTAGGACAAAATACCCTTGGACAAAATACCCTTGGACAAAATACCCTAGGACAAAATACCCTTGGACAAAATACCCTCAGATAAAATACCCTCAGACAAAATACCCATGGACAAAATACCCTTGGACGAAATACCCTTGGACAAAATACCCTTAGACGAAATACTCTTGGACAGAATACCCTCAGACAATTTACCATGTATTATAATATATAACAGCATCTTAGGTATTTCGTAGAATGATAAAAATTATACCTATATCATGCAAACATTTTGCACACATGCAGTACAGTATTAATATTATTATTATTAAAGGGACAGGGTACAATAATTTTCATGTTGCATAAAAAGTTTCCTATTGATATAATAAAATTAAAAATATAATGTGTCAATTGCCCCAAAATACCAACCAACCAACCAACCAACCAACCAACCAACCAACCAACCAACCAACCAACCAACCAACCAACCAACCAACCAACCAACCAACCAACCAACCAACCAACCAACCAACCAACCAACCAACCAACCAACCAACCAACCAACCAACCAACCAACCAACCAACCAACCAACCAACCAACCAACCAACCAACCAACCATCCAACCAACCAACCAACCAACCAACCAACCAACCAACCAACCAACCAACCAACCAACCAACCAACCAACCAACCAACCAACCAACCAACCAACCAACCAACCAACCAACCAACCAAAATACCCTAGGACAAAGTACCCTCAGACAATTTACCCTAGGACAAAATACCCTTGGATAATTTACCCTAGGACAAAATACCCTTGGACAATTAACCCTAGGACAAAATACCCTTGGACAAAATACCCTAGGACAAAATACCCTTGGACAAAATACCCTTGGACAAAATACCCTAGGACAAAATACCCTTGGACAAAATACCCTCAGACAAAATACCCATGGACAAAATACCCTTGGACGAAATACCCTTGGACAAAATACCCTTAGACGAAATACTCTTGGACAGAATACCCTCAGACAATTTACCATGTATTATAATATATAACAGCATCTTAGGTATTTCGTAGAATGATAAAAATTATACCTATATCATGCAAACATTTTGCACACATGCAGTACAGTATTAATATTATTATTATTAAAGGGACAGGGTACAATAATTTTCATGTTGCATAAAAAGTTTCCTATTGATATAATAAAATTAAAAATATAATGTGTCAATTGCCCCAAAATACCAACCAACCAACCAACCAACCAACCAACCAACCAACCAACCAACCAACCAACCAACCAACCAACCAACCAACCAACCAACCAACCAACCAACCAACCAACCAACCAACCAACCAACCAACCAACCAACCAACCAACCAACCAACCAACCAAAATACCCTAGGACAAAATACCCTCAGACAATTTACCCTAGGACAAAATACCCTTGGATAATTTACCCTAGGACAAAATACCCTTGGACAATTAACCCTAGGACAAAATACCCTTGGACAAAATACCCTAGGACAAAATACCCTTGGACAAAATACCCTCAGATAAAATACCCTCAGACAAAATACCCATGGACAAAATACCCTTGGACGAAATACCCTTGGACAAAATACCCTTAGACGAAATACTCTTGGACAGAATACCCTCAGACAATTTACCATGTATTATAATATATAACAGCATCTTAGGTATTTCGTAGAATGATAAAAATTATACCTATATCATGCAAACATTTTGCACACATGCAGTACAGTATTAATATTATTATTATTAAAGGGACAGGGTACAATAATTTTCATGTTGCATAAAAAGTTTCCTATTGATATAATAAAATTAAAAATATAATGTGTCAATTGCCCCAAAATACCAACCAACCAACCAACCAACCAACCAACCAACCAACCAACCAACCAACCAACCAACCAACCAACCAACCAACCAACCAACCAACCAACCAACCAACCAACCAACCAACCAACCAACCAACCAACCAACCAACCAACCAACCAACCAACCAACCAACCAACCAACCAACCAACCAACCAACCAACCAACCAACCAACCAACCAACCAAAATACCCTAGGACAAAATACCCTCAGACAATTTACCCTAGGACAAAATACCCTTGGATAATTTACCCTAGGACAAAATACCCTTGGACAATTAACCCTAGGACAAAATACCCTTGGACAAAATACCCTAGGACAAAATACCCTTGGACAAAATACCCTTGGACAAAATACCCTAGGACAAAATACCCTTGGACAAAATACCCTCAGACAAAATACCCATGGACAAAATACCCTTGGACGAAATACCCTTGGACAAAATACCCTTAGACGAAATACTCTTGGACAGAATACCCTCAGACAATTTACCATGTATTATAATATATAACAGCATCTTAGGTATTTCGTAGAATGATAAAAATTATACCTATATCATGCAAACATTTTGCACACATGCAGTACAGTATTAATATTATTATTATTAAAGGGACAGGGTACAATAATTTTCATGTTGCATAAAAAGTTTCCTATTGATATAATAAAATTAAAAATATAATGTGTCAATTGCCCCAAAATACCAACCAACCAACCAACCAACCAACCAACCAACCAACCAACCAACCAACCAACCAACCAACCAACCAACCAACCAACCAACCAACCAACCAACCAACCAACCAACCAACCAACCAACCAACCAACCAACCAACCAACCAACCAACCAACCAACCAACCAACCAACCAACCAACCAACCAACCAACCAACCAACCAACCAACCAACCAACCAACCAACCAACCAACCAAAATACCCTAGGACAAAATACCCTCAGACAATTTACCCTAGGACAAAATACCCTTGGATAATTTACCCTAGGACAAAATACCCTTGGGCAATTAACCCTAGGACAAAATACCCTTGGACAAAATACCCTAGGACAAAATACCCTTGGACAAAATACCCTTGGACAAAATACCCTAGGACAAAATACCCTTGGACAAAATACCCTCAGATAAAATACCCTCAGACAAAATACCCATGGACAAAATACCCTTGGACGAAATACCCTTGGACAAAATACCCTTAGACGAAATACTCTTGGACAGAATACCCTCAGACAATTTACCATGTATTATAATATATAACAGCATCTTAGGTATTTCCTAGAATGATAAAAATTATACCTATATCATGCAAACATTTTGCACACATGCAGTACAGTATTAATATTATTATTATTAAAGGGACAGGGTACAATAATTTTCATGTTGCATAAAAAGTTTCCTATTGATATAATAAAATTAAAAATATAATGTGTCAATTGCCCCAAAATACCAACCAACCAACCAACCAACCAACCAACCAACCAACCAACCAACCAACCAACCAACCAACCAACCAACCAACCAACCAACCAACCAACCAACCAACCAACCAACCAACCAACCAACCAACCAACCAACCATCCAACCAATTAACCAACCAACCAACCAACCAACCAACCAACCAACCAACCAACCAACCAACCAACCAACCAACCAACCAACCAACCAACCAACCAACCAACCAACCAACCAACCAACCAACCAACCAACCAACCAACCAACCAACCAACCAACCAACCAACCAACCAACCAACCAACCAACCAACCAACCAACCAACCAACCAAACAACCAACCAACCAACCAACCAACCAACCAACCAACCAACCAACCAACCAACCAACCAACCAACCAACCAACCAACCAACCAACCAACCAACCAACCAAAATACCCTAGGACAAAATACCCTCAGACAATTTACCCTAGGACAAAATACCCTCAGACAATTTACCCTAGGACAAAATACCCTTGGATAATTTACCCTAGGACAAAATACCCTTGGACAATTAACCCTAGGACAAAATACCCTTGGACAAAATACCCTAGGACAAAATACCCTTGGACAAAATACCCTTGGACAAAATACCCTAGGACAAAATACCCTTGGACAAAATACCCTCAGATAAAATACCCTCAGACAAAATACCCTTGGACGAAATACCCTTGGACAAAATACCCTTAGACGAAATACTCTTGGACAGAATACCCTCAGACAATTTACCATGTATTATAATATATAACAGCATCTTAGGTATTTCGTAGAATGATAAAAATTATACCTATATCATGCAAACATTTTGCACACATGCAGTACAGTATTAATATTATTATTATTAAAGGGACAGGGTACAATAATTTTCATGTTGCATAAAAAGTTTCCTATTGATATAATAAAATTAAAAATATAATGTGTCAATTGCCCCAAAATACCAACCAACCAACCAACCAACCAACCAACCAACCAACCAACCAACCAACCAACCAACCAACCAACCAACCAACCAACCAACCAACCAACCAACCAACCAACCAACCAAAATACCCTAGGACAAAATACCCTCAGACAATTTACCCTAGGACAAAATACCCTTGGATAATTTACCCTAGGACAAAATACCCTTGGACAATTAACCCTAGGACAAAATACCCTTGGACAAAATACCCTAGGACAAAATACCCTTGGACAAAATACCCTTGGACAAAATACCCTAGGACAAAATACCCTTTGACAAAATACCTTCAGATAAAATACCCTCAGACAAAATACCCATTTACAAAATACCCTTGGACGAAATACCCTTGGACAAAATACCCTTAGACGAAATACTCTTGGACAGAATACCCTCAGACAATTTACCATGTATTATAATATATAACAGCATCTTAGGTATTTCGTAGAATGATAAAAATTATACCTATATCATGCAAACATTTTGCACACATGCAGTACAGTATTAATATTATTATTATTATTAAAGGGACAGGGTACAATAATTTTCATGTTGCATAAAAAGTTTCCTATTGATATAATAAAATTAAAAATATAATGTGTCAATTGCCCCAAAATACCAACCAACCAACCAACCAACCAACCAACCAACCAACCAACCAACCAACCAACCAACCAACCAACCAACCAACCAACCAACCAACCAACCAACCAACCAACCAACCAACCAACCAACCAACCAACCAACCAACCAACCAACCAACCAACCAACCAACCAACCAACCAACCAACCAACCAACCAACCAACCAACCAACCAACCAACCAACCAACCAACCAACCAACCAACCAACCAACCAACCAACCAACCAACCAACCAAAATACCCTAGGACAAAATACCCTCAGACAATTTACCCTAGGACAAAATACCCTCAGACAATTTACCCTAGGACAAAATACCCTTGGATAATTTACCCTAGGACAAAATACCCTTGGACAATTAACCCTAGGACAAAATACCCTTGGACAAAATACCCTAGGACAAAATACCCTTGGACAAAATACCCTTGGACAAAATACCCTAGGACAAAATACCCTTGGACAAAATACCCTCAGATAAAATACCCTCAGACAAAATACCCATGGACAAAATACCCTTGGACGAAATACCCTTGGACAAAATACCCTTAGACGAAATACTCTTGGACAGAATACCCTCAGACAATTTACCATGTATTATAATATATAACAGCATCTTAGGTATTTCGTAGAATGATAAAAATTATACCTATATCATGCAAACATTTTGCACACATGCAGTACAGTATTAATATTATTATTATTAAAGGGACAGGGTACAATAATTTTCATGTTGCATAAAAAGTTTCCTATTGATATAATAAAATTAAAAATATAATGTGTCAATTGCCCCAAAATACCAACCAACCAACCAACCAACCAACCAACCAACCAACCAACCAACCAACCAACCAACCAACCAACCAACCAACCAACCAACCAACCAACCAACCAACCAACCAACCAACCAACCAACCAACCAACCAACCAACCAACCAACCAACCAACCAACCAACCAACCAACCAACCAACCAACCAACCAACCAACCAACCAACCAACCAACCAACCAACCAACCAACCAACCAACCAACCAACCAACCAACCAACCAAAATACCCTAGGACAAAATACCCTCAGACAATTTACCCTAGGACAAAATACCCTCAGACAATTTACCCTAGGACAAAATACCCTTGGATAATTTACCCTAGGACAAAATACCCTTGGACAATTAACCCTAGGACAAAATACCCTTGGACAAAATACCCTAGGACAAAATACCCTTGGACAAAATACCCTTGGACAAAATACCCTAGGACAAAATACCCTTGGACAAAATACCCTCAGATAAAATACCCTCAGACAAAATACCCATGGACAAAATACCCTTGGACGAAATACCCTTGGACAAAATACCCTTAGACGAAATACTCTTGGACAGAATACCCTCAGACAATTTACCATGTATTATAAAATATAACAGCATCTTAGGTATTTCGTAGAATGATAAAAATTATACCTATATCATGCAAACATTTTGCACACATGCAGTACAGTATTAATATTATTATTATTAAAGGGACAGGGTACAATAATTTTCATGTTGCATAGAAAGTTTCCTATTGATATAATAAAATTAAAAATATAATGTGTCAATTGCCCCAAAATACCAACCAACCAACCAACCAACCAACCAACCAACCAACCAACCAACCAACCAACCAACCAACCAACCAACCAACCAACCAACCAACCAACCAACCAACCAACCAACCAACCAACCAACCAACCAACCAACCAACCAACCAACCAACCAACCAACCAAAATACGCTAGGACAAAATACCCTCAGACAATTTACCCTAGGACAAAATACCCTTGGATAATTTACCCTAGGACAAAATACCCTTGGACAATTAACCCTAGGACAAAATACCCTTGGACAAAATACCCTAGGACAAAATACCCTTGGACAAAATACCCTTGGACAAAATACCCTAGGACAAAATACCCTTGGACAAAATACCCTCAGATAAAATACCCTCAGACAAAATACCCATGGACAAAATACCCTTGGACGAAATACCCTTGGACAAAATAACCTTAGACGAAATACTCTTGGACAGAATACCCTCAGACAATTTACCATGTATTATAATATATAACAGCATCTTAGGTATTTCGTAGAATGATAAAAATTATACCTATATCATGCAAACATTTTGCACACATGCAGTACAGTATTAATATTATTATTATTAAAGGGACAGGGTACAATAATTTTCATGTTGCATAAAAAGTTTCCTATTGATATAATAAAATTAAAAATATAATGTGTCAATTGCCCCAAAATACCAACCAACCAACCAACCAACCAACCAACCAACCAACCAACCAACCAACCAACCAACCAACCAACCAACCAACCAACCAACCAACCAACCAACCAACCAACCAACCAACCAACCAACCAACCAACCAACCAACCAACCAACCAACCAACCAACCAACCAACCAACCAACCAACCAACCAACCAACCAACCAACCAACCAACCAACCAACCAACCAACCAACCAACCAACCAACCAACCAACCAACCAAAATACCCTAGGACAAAGTACCCTCAGACAATTTACCCTAGGACAAAATACCCTTGGATAATTTACCCTAGGACAAAATACCCTTGGACAATTAACCCTAGGACAAAATACCCTTGGACAAAATACCCTAGGACAAAATACCCTTGGACAAAATACCCTTGGACAAAATACCCTAGGACAAAATACCCTTGGACAAAATACCCTCAGACAAAATACCCATGGACAAAATACCCTTGGACGAAATACCCTTGGACAAAATACCCTTAGACGAAATACTCTTGGACAGAATACCCTCAGACAATTTACCATGTATTATAATATATAACAGCATCTTAGGTATTTCGTAGAATGATAAAAATTATACCTATATCATGCAAACATTTTGCACACATGCAGTACAGTATTAATATTATTATTATTAAAGGGACAGGGTACAATAATTTTCATGTTGCATAAAAAGTTTCCTATTGATATAATAAAATTAAAAATATAATGTGTCAATTGCCCCAAAATACCAACCAACCAACCAACCAACCAACCAACCAACCAACCAACCAACCAACCAACCAACCAACCAACCAACCAACCAACCAAAATACCCTAGGACAAAATACCCTCAGACAATTTACCCTAGGACAAAATACCCTTGGATAATTTACCCTAGGACAAAATACCCTTGGACAATTAACCCTAGGACAAAATACCCTTGGACAAAATACCCTAGGACAAAATACCCTTGGACAAAATACCCTTGGACAAAATACCCTAGGACAAAATACCCTTGGACAAAATACCCTCAAATAAAATACCCTCAGACAAAATACCCATGGACAAAATACCCTTGGACGAAATACCCTTGGACAAAATACCCTTAGACGAAATACTCTTGGACAGAATACCCTCAGACAATTTACCATGTATTATAATATATAACAGCATCTTAGGTATTTCGTAGAATGATAAAAATTATACCTATATCATGCAAACATTTTGCACACATGCAGTACAGTATTAATATTATTATTATTAAAGGGACAGGGTACAATAATTTTCATGTTGCATAAAAAGTTTCCTATTGATATAATAAAATTAAAAATATAATGTGTCAATTGCCCCAAAATACCAACCAACCAACCAACCAACCAACCAACCAACCAACCAACCAACCAACCAACCAACCAACCAACCAACCAACCAACCAACCAACCAACCAACCAACCAACCAACCAACCAACCAACCAACCAACCAACCAACCAACCAACCAACCAACCAACCAACCAACCAACCAACCAACCAACCAACCAACCAACCATCCAACCAACCAACCAACCAACCAACCAACCAACCAACCAACCAACCAACCAACCAACCAACCAACCAACCAACCAACCAACCAACCAACCAACCAACCAACCAACCAACCAACCAAAATACCCTAGGACAAAGTACCCTCAGACAATTTACCCTAGGACAAAATACCCTTGGATAATTTACCCTAGGACAAAATACCCTTGGACAATTAACCCTAGGACAAAATACCCTTGGACAAAATACCCTAGGACAAAATACCCTTGGACAAAATACCCTTGGACAAAATACCCTAGGACAAAATACCCTTGGACAAAATACCCTCAGACAAAATACCCATGGACAAAATACCCTTGGACGAAATACCCTTGGACAAAATACCCTTAGACGAAATACTCTTGGACAGAATACCCTCAGACAATTTACCATGTATTATAATATATAACAGCATCTTAGGTATTTCGTAGAATGATAAAAATTATACCTATATCATGCAAACATTTTGCACACATGCAGTACAGTATTAATATTATTATTATTAAAGGGACAGGGTACAATAATTTTCATGTTGCATAAAAAGTTTCCTATTGATATAATAAAATTAAAAATATAATGTGTCAATTGCCCCAAAATACCAACCAACCAACCAACCAACCAACCAACCAACCAACCAACCAACCAACCAACCAACCAACCAACCAACCAACCAACCAACCAACCAACCAACCAACCAACCAACCAACCAACCAACCAACCAACCAACCAACCAACCAACCAACCAACCAACCAACCAACCAACCAACCAACCAACCAACCAACCAACCAAAATACCCTAGGACAAAATACCCTCAGACAATTTACCCTAGGACAAAATACCCTTGGATAATTTACCCTAGGACAAAATACCCTTGGACAATTAACCCTAGGACAAAATACCCTTGGACAAAATACCCTAGGACAAAATACCCTTGGACAAAATACCCTCAGATAAAATACCCTCAGACAAAATACCCATGGACAAAATACCCTTGGACGAAATACCCTTGGACAAAATACCCTTAGACGAAATACTCTTGGACAGAATACCCTCAGACAATTTACCATGTATTATAATATATAACAGCATCTTAGGTATTTCGTAGAATGATAAAAATTATACCTATATCATGCAAACATTTTGCACACATGCAGTACAGTATTAATATTATTATTATTAAAGGGACAGGGTACAATAATTTTCATGTTGCATAAAAAGTTTCCTATTGATATAATAAAATTAAAAATATAATGTGTCAATTGCCCCAAAATACCAACCAACCAACCAACCAACCAACCAACCAACCAACCAACCAACCAACCAACCAACCAACCAACCAACCAACCAACCAACCAACCAACCAACCAACCAACCAACCAACCAACCAACCAACCAACCAACCAACCAACCAACCAACCAACCAACCAACCAACCAACCAACCAACCAACCAACCAACCAACCAACCAACCAACCAACCAACCAACCAACCAACCAAAATACCCTAGGACAAAATACCCTCAGACAATTTACCCTAGGACAAAATACCCTTGGATAATTTACCCTAGGACAAAATACCCTTGGACAATTAACCCTAGGACAAAATACCCTTGGACAAAATACCCTAGGACAAAATACCCTTGGACAAAATACCCTTGGACAAAATACCCTAGGACAAAATACCCTTGGACAAAATACCCTCAGACAAAATACCCATGGACAAAATACCCTTGGACGAAATACCCTTGGACAAAATACCCTTAGACGAAATACTCTTGGACAGAATACCCTCAGACAATTTACCATGTATTATAATATATAACAGCATCTTAGGTATTTCGTAGAATGATAAAAATTATACCTATATCATGCAAACATTTTGCACACATGCAGTACAGTATTAATATTATTATTATTAAAGGGACAGGGTACAATAATTTTCATGTTGCATAAAAAGTTTCCTATTGATATAATAAAATTAAAAATATAATGTGTCAATTGCCCCAAAATACCAACCAACCAACCAACCAACCAACCAACCAACCAACCAACCAACCAACCAACCAACCAACCAACCAACCAACCAACCAACCAACCAACCAACCAACCAACCAACCAACCAACCAACCAACCAACCAACCAACCAACCAACCAACCAACCAACCAACCAACCAACCAACCAACCAACCAACCAACCAACCAACCAACCAACCAACCAACCAACCAACCAACCAACCAACCAACCAAAATACCCTAGGACAAAATACCCTCAGACAATTTACCCTAGGACAAAATACCCTTGGATAATTTACCCTAGGACAAAATACCCTTGGGCAATTAACCCTAGGACAAAATACCCTTGGACAAAATACCCTAGGACAAAATACCCTTGGACAAAATACCCTTGGACAAAATACCCTAGGACAAAATACCCTTGGACAAAATACCCTCAGATAAAATACCCTCAGACAAAATACCCATGGACAAAATACCCTTGGACGAAATACCCTTGGACAAAATACCCTTAGACGAAATACTCTTGGACAGAATACCCTCAGACAATTTACCATGTATTATAATATATAACAGCATCTTAGGTATTTCGTAGAATGATAAAAATTATACCTATATCATGCAAACATTTTGCACACATGCAGTACAGTATTAATATTATTATTATTAAAGGGACAGGGTACAATAATTTTCATGTTGCATAAAAAGTTTCCTATTGATATAATAAAATTAAAAATATAATGTGTCAATTGCCCCAAAATACCAACCAACCAACCAACCAACCAACCAACCAACCAACCAACCAACCAACCAACCAACCAACCAACCAACCAACCAACCAACCAACCAACCAACCAACCAACCAACCAACCAACCAACCAACCATCCAACCAATTAACCAACCAACCAACCAACCAACCAACCAACCAACCAACCAACCAACCAACCAACCAACCAACCAACCAACCAACCAACCAACCAACCAACCAACCAACCAACCAACCAACCAACCAACCAACCAACCAACCAACCAACCAACCAACCAACCAACCAACCAACCAACCAACCAACCAACCAACCAACCAACCAAACAACCAACCAACCAACCAACCAACCAACCAACCAACCAACCAACCAACCAACCAACCAACCAACCAACCAACCAAAATACCCTAGGACAAAATACCCTCAGACAATTTACCCTAGGACAAAATACCCTCAGACAATTTACCCTAGGACAAAATACCCTTGGATAATTTACCCTAGGACAAAATACCCTTGGACAATTAACCCTAGGACAAAATACCCTTGGACAAAATACCCTAGGACAAAATACCCTTGGACAAAATACCCTTGGACAAAATACCCTAGGACAAAATACCTTTGGACAAAATACCCTCAGATAAAATACCCTCAGACAAAATACCCATGGACAAAATACCCTTGGACGAAATACCCTTGGACAAAATACCCTTAGACGAAATACTCTTGGACAGAATACCCTCAGACAATTTACCATGTATTATAATATATAACAGCATCTTAGGTATTTCGTAGAATGATAAAAATTATACCTATATCATGCAAACATTTTGCACACATGCAGTACAGTATTAATATTATTATTATTAAAGGGACAGGGTACAATAATTTTCATGTTGCATAAAAAGTTTCCTATTGATATAATAAAATTAAAAATATAATGTGTCAATTGCCCCAAAATACCAACCAACCAACCAACCAACCAACCAACCAACCAACCAACCAACCAACCAACCAACCAACCAACCAACCAACCAACCAACCAACCAACCAAAATACCCTAGGACAAAATACCCTCAGACAATTTACCCTAGGACAAAATACCCTTGGATAATTTACCCTAGGACAAAATACCCTTGGACAATTAACCCTAGGACAAAATACCCTTGGACAAAATACCCTAGGACAAAATACCCTTGGACAAAATACCCTTGGACAAAATACCCTAGGACAAAATACCCTTTGACAAAATACCTTCAGATAAAATACCCTCAGACAAAATACCCATTTACAAAATACCCTTGGACGAAATACCCTTGGACAAAATACCCTTAGACGAAATACTCTTGGACAGAATACCCTCAGACAATTTACCATGTATTATAATATATAACAGCATCTTAGGTATTTCGTAGAATGATAAAAATTATACCTATATCATGCAAACATTTTGCACACATGCAGTACAGTATTAATATTATTATTATTATTAAAGGGACAGGGTACAATAATTTTCATGTTGCATAAAAAGTTTCCTATTGATATAATAAAATTAAAAATATAATGTGTCAATTGCCCCAAAATACCAACCAACCAACCAACCAACCAACCAACCAACCAACCAACCAACCAACCAACCAACCAACCAACCAACCAACCAACCAACCAACCAACCAACCAACCAACCAACCAACCAACCAACCAACCAACCAACCAACCAACCAACCAACCAACCAACCAACCAACCAACCAACCAACCAACCAACCAACCAACCAACCAACCAACCAACCAACCAACCAACCAACCAACCAACCAACCAACCAACCAACCAACCAACCAACCAACCAACCAACCAACCAACCAACCAACCAAAATACCCTAGGACAAAGTACCCTCAGACAATTTACCCTAGGACAAAATACCCTTGGATAATTTACCCTAGGACAAAATACCCTTGGACAATTAACCCTAGGACAAAATACCCTTGGACAAAATACCCTAGGACAAAATACCCTTGGACAAAATACCCTTGGACAAAATACCCTAGGACAAAATACCCTTGGACAAAATACCCTCAGACAAAATACCCATGGACAAAATACCCTTGGACGAAATACCCTTGGACAAAATACCCTTAGACGAAATACTCTTGGACAGAATACCCTCAGACAATTTACCATGTATTATAATATATAACAGCATCTTAGGTATTTCGTAGAATGATAAAAATTATACCTATATCATGCAAACATTTTGCACACATGCAGTACAGTATTAATATTATTATTATTAAAGGGACAGGGTACAATAATTTTCATGTTGCATAAAAAGTTTCCTATTGATATAATAAAATTAAAAATATAATGTGTCAATTGCCCCAAAATACCAACCAACCAACCAACCAACCAACCAACCAACCAACCAACCAACCAACCAACCAACCAACCAACCAACCAACCAACCAACCAACCAACCAACCAACCAACCAACCAACCAACCAACCAACCAACCAACCAAAATACCCTAGGACAAAATACCCTCAGACAATTTACCCTAGGACAAAATACCCTTGGATAATTTACCCTAGGACAAAATACCCTTGGACAATTAACCCTAGGACAAAATACCCTTGGACAAAATACCCTAGGACAAAATACCCTTGGACAAAATACCCTTGGACAAAATACCCTAGGACAAAATACCCTTGGACAAAATACCCTCAAATAAAATACCCTCAGACAAAATACCCATGGACAAAATACCCTTGGACGAAATACCCTTGGACAAAATACCCTTAGACGAAATACTCTTGGACAGAATACCCTCAGACAATTTACCATGTATTATACTATATAACAGCATCTTAGGTATTTCGTAGAATGATAAAAATTATACCTATATCATGCAAACATTTTGCACACATGCAGTACAGTATTAATATTATTATTATTAAAGGGACAGGGTACAATAATTTTCATGTTGCATAAAAAGTTTCCTATTGATATAATAAAATTAAAAATATAATGTGTCAATTGCCCCAAAATACCAACCAACCAACCAACCAACCAACCAACCAACCAACCAACCAACCAACCAACCAACCAACCAACCAACCAACCAACCAACCAACCAACCAACCAACCAACCAACCAACCAACCAACCAACCAACCAACCAACCAACCAACCAACCAACCAACCAACCAACCAACCAACCAACCAACCAAAATACCCTAGGACAAAATACCCTCAGACAATTTACCCTAGGACAAAATACCCTTGGATAATTTACCCTAGGACAAAATACCCTTGGACAATTAACCCTAGGACAAAATACCCTTGGACAAAATACCCTAGGACAAAATACCCTTGGACAAAATACCCTTGGACAAAATACCCTAGGACAAAATACCCTTGGACAAAATACCCTCAGATAAAATACCCTCAGACAAAATACCCATGGACAAAATACCCTTGGACGAAATACCCTTGGACAAAATACCCTTAGACGAAATACTCTTGGACAGAATACCCTCAGACAATTTACCATGTATTATAATATATAACAGCATCTTAGGTATTTCGTAGAATGATAAAAATTATACCTATATCATGCAAACATTTTGCACACATGCAGTACAGTATTAATATTATTATTATTAAAGGGACAGGGTACAATAATTTTCATGTTGCATAAAAAGTTTCCTATTGATATAATAAAATTAAAAATATAATGTGTCAATTGCCCCAAAATACCAACCAACCAACCAACCAACCAACCAACCAACCAACCAACCAACCAACCAACCAACCAACCAACCAACCAACCAACCAACCAACCAACCAACCAACCAACCAACCAACCAACCAACCAACCAACCAACCAACCAACCAACCAACCAACCAACCAACCAACCAACCAACCAACCAACCAACCAACCAACCAACCAACCAACCAACCAACCAACCAACCAACCAACCAACCAACCAACCAACCAACCAACCAACCAACCAACCAACCAACCAACCAACCAACCAACCAACCAACCAACCAACCAACCAACCAACCAAAATACCCTAGGACAAAGTACCCTCAGACAATTTACCCTAGGACAAAATACCCTTGGATAATTTACCCTAGGACAAAATACCCTTGGACAATTAACCCTAGGACAAAATACCCTTGGACAAAATACCCTAGGACAAAATACCCTTGGACAAAATACCCTTGGACAAAATACCCTAGGACAAAATACCCTTGGACAAAATACCCTCAGACAAAATACCCATGGACAAAATACCCTTGGACGAAATACCCTTGGACAAAATACCCTTAGACGAAATACTCTTGGACAGAATACCCTCAGACAATTTACCATGTATTATAATATATAACAGCATCTTAGGTATTTCGTAGAATGATAAAAATTATACCTATATCATGCAAACATTTTGCACACATGCAGTACAGTATTAATATTATTATTATTAAAGGGACAGGGTACAATAATTTTCATGTTGCATAAAAAGTTTCCTATTGATATAATAAAATTAAAAATATAATGTGTCAATTGCCCCAAAATACCAACCAACCAACCAACCAACCAACCAACCAACCAACCAACCAACCAACCAACCAACCAACCAACCAACCAACCAACCAACCAACCAACCAACCAACCAACCAACCAACCAACCAACCAACCAACCAACCAACCAACCAAAATACCCTAGGACAAAATACCCTCAGACAATTTACCCTAGGACAAAATACCCTTGGATAATTTACCCTAGGACAAAATACCCTTGGACAATTAACCCTAGGACAAAATACCCTTGGACAAAATACCCTAGGACAAAATACCCTTGGACAAAATACCCTCAGATAAAATACCCTCAGACAAAATACCCATGGACAAAATACCCTTGGACGAAATACCCTTGGACAAAATACCCTTAGACGAAATACTCTTGGACAGAATACCCTCAGACAATTTACCATGTATTATAATATATAACAGCATCTTAGGTATTTCGTAGAATGATAAAAATTATACCTATATCATGCAAACATTTTGCACACATGCAGTACAGTATTAATATTATTATTATTAAAGGGACAGGGTACAATAATTTTCATGTTGCATAAAAAGTTTCCTATTGATATAATAAAATTAAAAATATAATGTGTCAATTGCCCCAAAATACCAACCAACCAACCAACCAACCAACCAACCAACCAACCAACCAACCAACCAACCAACCAACCAACCAACCAACCAACCAACCAACCAACCAACCAACCAACCAACCAACCAACCAACCAACCAACCAACCAACCAACCAACCAACCAACCAACCAACCAACCAACCAACCAACCAACCAACCAACCAACCAACCAACCAACCAAAATACCCTAGGACAAAATACCCTCAGACAATTTACCCTAGGACAAAATACCCTTGGATAATTTACCCTAGGACAAAATACCCTTGGACAATTAACCCTAGGACAAAATACCCTTGGACAAAATACCCTAGGACAAAATACCCTTGGACAAAATACCCTTGGACAAAATACCCTAGGACAAAATACCCTTGGACAAAATACCCTCAGACAAAATACCCATGGACAAAATACCCTTGGACGAAATACCCTTGGACAAAATACCCTTAGACGAAATACTCTTGGACAGAATACCCTCAGACAATTTACCATGTATTATAATATATAACAGCATCTTAGGTATTTCGTAGAATGATAAAAATTATACCTATATCATGCAAACATTTTGCACACATGCAGTACAGTATTAATATTATTATTATTAAAGGGACAGGGTACAATAATTTTCATGTTGCATAAAAAGTTTCCTATTGATATAATAAAATTAAAAATATAATGTGTCAATTGCCCCAAAATACCAACCAACCAACCAACCAACCAACCAACCAACCAACCAACCAACCAACCAACCAACCAACCAACCAACCAACCAACCAACCAACCAACCAACCAACCAACCAACCAACCAACCAACCAACCAACCAACCAACCAACCAACCAACCAACCAACCAACCAACCAACCAACCAACCAACCAACCAACCAACCAACCAACCAACCAACCAACCAACCAACCAACCAACCAACCAAAATACCCTAGGACAAAATACCCTCAGACAATTTACCCTAGGACAAAATACCCTTGGATAATTTACCCTAGGACAAAATACCCTTGGGCAATTAACCCTAGGACAAAATACCCTTGGACAAAATACCCTAGGACAAAATACCCTTGGACAAAATACCCTTGGACAAAATACCCTAGGACAAAATACCCTTGGACAAAATACCCTCAGATAAAATACCCTCAGACAAAATACCCATGGACAAAATACCCTTGGACGAAATACCCTTGGACAAAATACCCTTAGACGAAATACTCTTGGACAGAATACCCTCAGACAATTTACCATGTATTATAATATATAACAGCATCTTAGGTATTTCCTAGAATGATAAAAATTATACCTATATCATGCAAACATTTTGCACACATGCAGTACAGTATTAATATTATTATTATTAAAGGGACAGGGTACAATAATTTTCATGTTGCATAAAAAGTTTCCTATTGATATAATAAAATTAAAAATATAATGTGTCAATTGCCCCAAAATACCAACCAACCAACCAACCAACCAACCAACCAACCAACCAACCAACCAACCAACCAACCAACCAACCAACCAACCAACCAACCAACCAACCAACCAACCAACCAACCAACCAACCAACCAACCAACCAACCATCCAACCAATTAACCAACCAACCAACCAACCAACCAACCAACCAACCAACCAACCAACCAACCAACCAACCAACCAACCAACCAACCAACCAACCAACCAACCAACCAACCAACCAACCAACCAACCAACCAACCAACCAACCAACCAACCAACCAACCAACCAACCAACCAACCAACCAACCAACCAACCAACCAACCAACCAACCAACCAAACAACCAACCAACCAACCAACCAACCAACCAACCAACCAACCAACCAACCAACCAACCAACCAACCAACCAACCAACCAACCAACCAACCAACCAAAATACCCTAGGACAAAATACCCTCAGACAATTTACCCTAGGACAAAATACCCTCAGACAATTTACCCTAGGACAAAATACCCTTGGATAATTTACCCTAGGACAAAATACCCTTGGACAATTAACCCTAGGACAAAATACCCTTGGACAAAATACCCTAGGACAAAATACCCTTGGACAAAATACCCTTGGACAAAATACCCTAGGACAAAATACCCTTGGACAAAATACCCTCAGATAAAATACCCTCAGACAAAATACCCTTGGACGAAATACCCTTGGACAAAATACCCTTAGACGAAATACTCTTGGACAGAATACCCTCAGACAATTTACCATGTATTATAATATATAACAGCATCTTAGGTATTTCGTAGAATGATAAAAATTATACCTATATCATGCAAACATTTTGCACACATGCAGTACAGTATTAATATTATTATTATTAAAGGGACAGGGTACAATAATTTTCATGTTGCATAAAAAGTTTCCTATTGATATAATAAAATTAAAAATATAATGTGTCAATTGCCCCAAAATACCAACCAACCAACCAACCAACCAACCAACCAACCAACCAACCAACCAACCAACCAACCAACCAACCAACCAACCAACCAACCAACCAACCAACCAACCAACCAACCAACCAAAATACCCTAGGACAAAATACCCTCAGACAATTTACCCTAGGACAAAATACCCTTGGATAATTTACCCTAGGACAAAATACCCTTGGACAATTAACCCTAGGACAAAATACCCTTGGACAAAATACCCTAGGACAAAATACCCTTGGACAAAATACCCTTGGACAAAATACCCTAGGACAAAATACCCTTTGACAAAATACCTTCAGATAAAATACCCTCAGACAAAATACCCATTTACAAAATACCCTTGGACGAAATACCCTTGGACAAAATACCCTTAGACGAAATACTCTTGGACAGAATACCCTCAGACAATTTACCATGTATTATAATATATAACAGCATCTTAGGTATTTCGTAGAATGATAAAAATTATACCTATATCATGCAAACATTTTGCACACATGCAGTACAGTATTAATATTATTATTATTAAAGGGACAGGGTACAATAATTTTCATGTTGCATAAAAAGTTTCCTATTGATATAATAAAATTAAAAATATAATGTGTCAATTGCCCCAAAATACCAACCAACCAACCAACCAACCAACCAACCAACCAACCAACCAACCAACCAACCAACCAACCAACCAACCAACCAACCAACCAACCAACCAACCAACCAAAATACCCTAGGACAAAATACCCTCAGACAATTTACCCTAGGACAAAATACCCTTGGATAATTTACCCTAGGACAAAATACCCTTGGACAATTAACCCTAGGACAAAATACCCTTGGACAAAATACCCTAGGACAAAATACCCTTGGACAAAATACCCTTGGACAAAATACCCTAGGACAAAATACCCTTTGACAAAATACCTTCAGATAAAATACCCTCAGACAAAATACCCATTTACAAAATACCCTTGGACGAAATACCCTTGGACAAAATACCCTTAGACGAAATACTCTTGGACAGAATACCCTCAGACAATTTACCATGTATTATAATATATAACAGCATCTTAGGTATTTCGTAGAATGATAAAAATTATACCTATATCATGCAAACATTTTGCACACATGCAGTACAGTATTAATATTATTATTATTATTAAAGGGACAGGGTACAATAATTTTCATGTTGCATAAAAAGTTTCCTATTGATATAATAAAATTAAAAATATAATGTGTCAATTGCCCCAAAATACCAACCAACCAACCAACCAACCAACCAACCAACCAACCAACCAACCAACCAACCAACCAACCAACCAACCAACCAACCAACCAACCAACCAACCAACCAACCAACCAACCAACCAACCAACCAACCAACCAACCAACCAACCAACCAACCAACCAACCAACCAACCAACCAACCAACCAACCAACCAACCAACCAACCAACCAACCAACCAACCAACCAACCAACCAACCAACCAAAATACCCTAGGACAAAATACCCTCAGACAATTTACCCTAGGACAAAATACCCTCAGACAATTTACCCTAGGACAAAATACCCTTGGATAATTTACCCTAGGACAAAATACCCTTGGACAATTAACCCTAGGACAAAATACCCTAGGACAAAATACCCTAGGACAAAATACCCTTGGACAAAATACCCTTGGACAAAATACCCTAGGACAAAATACCCTTGGACAAAATACCCTCAGATAAAATACCCTCAGACAAAATACCCATGGACAAAATACCCTTGGACGAAATACCCTTGGACAAAATACCCTTAGACGAAATACTCTTGGACAGAATACCCTCAGACAATTTACCATGTATTATAATATATAACAGCATCTTAGGTATTTCGTAGAATGATAAAAATTATACCTATATCATGCAAACATTTTGCACACATGCAGTACAGTATTAATATTATTATTATTAAAGGGACAGGGTACAATAATTTTCATGTTGCATAAAAAGTTTCCTATTGATATAATAAAATTAAAAATATAATGTGTCAATTGCCCCAAAATACCAACCAACCAACCAACCAACCAACCAACCAACCAACCAACCAACCAACCAACCAACCAACCAACCAACCAACCAACCAACCAACCAACCAACCAACCAACCAACCAACCAACCAACCAACCAACCAACCAACCAACCAACCAACCAACCAACCAACCAACCAACCAACCAACCAACCAACCAACCAACCAACCAACCAACCAACCAACCAAAATACCCTAGGACAAAATACCCTCAGACAATTTACCCTAGGACAAAATACCCTCAGACAATTTACCCTAGGACAAAATACCCTTGGATAATTTACCCTAGGACAAAATACCCTTGGACAATTAACCCTAGGACAAAATACCCTTGGACAAAATACCCTAGGACAAAATACCCTTGGACAAAATACCCTTGGACAAAATACCCTAGGACAAAATACCCTTGGACAAAATACCCTCAGATAAAATACCCTCAGACAAAATACCCATGGACAAAATACCCTTGGACGAAATACCCTTGGACAAAATACCCTTAGACGAAATACTCTTGGACAGAATACCCTCAGACAATTTACCATGTATTATAAAATATAACAGCATCTTAGGTATTTCGTAGAATGATAAAAATTATACCTATATCATGCAAACATTTTGCACACATGCAGTACAGTATTAATATTATTATTATTAAAGGGACAGGGTACAATAATTTTCATGTTGCATAGAAAGTTTCCTATTGATATAATAAAATTAAAAATATAATGTGTCAATTGCCCCAAAATACCAACCAACCAACCAACCAACCAACCAACCAACCAACCAACCAACCAACCAACCAACCAACCAACCAACCAACCAACCAACCAACCAACCAACCAACCAACCAACCAACCAACCAACCAACCAACCAACCAACCAACCAACCAACCAACCAACCAACCAACCAACCAACCAACCAACCAAAATACGCTAGGACAAAATACCCTCAGACAATTTACCCTAGGACAAAATACCCTTGGATAATTTACCCTAGGACAAAATACCCTTGGACAATTAACCCTAGGACAAAATACCCTTGGACAAAATACCCTAGGACAAAATACCCTTGGACAAAATACCCTTGGACAAAATACCCTAGGACAAAATACCCTTGGACAAAATACCCTCAGATAAAATACCCTCAGACAAAATACCCATGGACAAAATACCCTTGGACGAAATACCCTTGGACAAAATAACCTTAGACGAAATACTCTTGGACAGAATACCCTCAGACAATTTACCATGTATTATAATATATAACAGCATCTTAGGTATTTCGTAGAATGATAAAAATTATACCTATATCATGCAAACATTTTGCACACATGCAGTACAGTATTAATATTATTATTATTAAAGGGACAGGGTACAATAATTTTCATGTTGCATAAAAAGTTTCCTATTGATATAATAAAATTAAAAATATAATGTGTCAATTGCCCCAAAATACCAACCAACCAACCAACCAACCAACCAACCAACCAACCAACCAACCAACCAACCAACCAACCAACCAACCAACCAACCAACCAACCAACCAACCAACCAACCAACCAACCAACCAACCAACCAACCAACCAACCAACCAACCAACCAACCAACCAACCAACCAACCAACCAACCAACCAACCAACCAACCAACCAACCAACCAACCAACCAACCAACCAACCAACCAACCAACCAACCAACCAACCAACCAAAATACCCTAGGACAAAGTACCCTCAGACAATTTACCCTAGGACAAAATACCCTTGGATAATTTACCCTAGGACAAAATACCCTTGGACAATTAACCCTAGGACAAAATACCCTTGGACAAAATACCCTAGGACAAAATACCCTTGGACAAAATACCCTTGGACAAAATACCCTAGGACAAAATACCCTTGGACAAAATACCCTCAGACAAAATACCCATGGACAAAATACCCTTGGACGAAATACCCTTGGACAAAATACCCTTAGACGAAATACTCTTGGACAGAATACCCTCAGACAATTTACCATGTATTATAATATATAACAGCATCTTAGGTATTTCGTAGAACGATAAAAATTATACCTATATCATGCAAACATTTTGCACACATGCAGTACAGTATTAATATTATTATTATTAAAGGGACAGGGTACAATAATTTTCATGTTGCATAAAAAGTTTCCTATTGATATAATAAAATTAAAAATATAATGTGTCAATTGCCCCAAAATACCAACCAACCAACCAACCAACCAACCAACCAACCAACCAACCAACCAACCAACCAACCAACCAACCAACCAACCAACCAACCAAAATACCCTAGGACAAAATACCCTCAGACAATTTACCCTAGGACAAAATACCCTTGGATAATTTACCCTAGGACAAAATACCCTTGGACAATTAACCCTAGGACAAAATACCCTTGGACAAAATACCCTAGGACAAAATACCCTTGGACAAAATACCCTTGGACAAAATACCCTAGGACAAAATACCCTTGGACAAAATACCCTCAAATAAAATACCCTCAGACAAAATACCCATGGACAAAATACCCTTGGACGAAATACCCTTGGACAAAATACCCTTAGACGAAATACTCTTGGACAGAATACCCTCAGACAATTTACCATGTATTATAATATATAACAGCATCTTAGGTATTTCGTAGAATGATAAAAATTATACCTATATCATGCAAACATTTTGCACACATGCAGTACAGTATTAATATTATTATTATTAAAGGGACAGGGTACAATAATTTTCATGTTGCATAAAAAGTTTCCTATTGATATAATAAAATTAAAAATATAATGTGTCAATTGCCCCAAAATACCAACCAACCAACCAACCAACCAACCAACCAACCAACCAACCAACCAACCAACCAACCAACCAACCAACCAACCAACCAACCAACCAACCAACCAACCAACCAACCAACCAACCAACCAACCAACCAACCAACCAACCAACCAACCAACCAACCAACCAACCAACCAACCAACCAACCAACCAACCAACCAACCATCCAACCAACCAACCAACCAACCAACCAACCAACCAACCAACCAACCAACCAACCAACCAACCAACCAACCAACCAACCAACCAACCAACCAACCAACCAACCAACCAAAATACCCTAGGACAAAGTACCCTCAGACAATTTACCCTAGGACAAAATACCCTTGGATAATTTACCCTAGGACAAAATACCCTTGGACAATTAACCCTAGGACAAAATACCCTTGGACAAAATACCCTAGGACAAAATACCCTTGGACAAAATACCCTTGGACAAAATACCCTAGGACAAAATACCCTTGGACAAAATACCCTCAGACAAAATACCCATGGACAAAATACCCTTGGACGAAATACCCTTGGACAAAATACCCTTAGACGAAATACTCTTGGACAGAATACCCTCAGACAATTTACCATGTATTATAATATATAACAGCATCTTAGGTATTTCGTAGAATGATAAAAATTATACCTATATCATGCAAACATTTTGCACACATGCAGTACAGTATTAATATTATTATTATTAAAGGGACAGGGTACAATAATTTTCATGTTGCATAAAAAGTTTCCTATTGATATAATAAAATTAAAAATATAATGTGTCAATTGCCCCAAAATACCAACCAACCAACCAACCAACCAACCAACCAACCAACCAACCAACCAACCAACCAACCAACCAACCAACCAACCAACCAACCAACCAACCAACCAACCAACCAACCAACCAACCAACCAACCAACCAACCAACCAACCAACCAACCAACCAACCAACCAACCAACCAACCAACCAAAATACCCTAGGACAAAATACCCTCAGACAATTTACCCTAGGACAAAATACCCTTGGATAATTTACCCTAGGACAAAATACCCTTGGACAATTAACCCTAGGACAAAATACCCTTGGACAAAATACCCTAGGACAAAATACCCTTGGACAAAATACCCTCAGATAAAATACCCTCAGACAAAATACCCATGGACAAAATACCCTTGGACGAAATACCCTTGGACAAAATACCCTTAGACGAAATACTCTTGGACAGAATACCCTCAGACAATTTACCATGTATTATAATATATAACAGCATCTTAGGTATTTCGTAGAATGATAAAAATTATACCTATATCATGCAAACATTTTGCACACATGCAGTACAGTATTAATATTATTATTATTAAAGGGACAGGGTACAATAATTTTCATGTTGCATAAAAAGTTTCCTATTGATATAATAAAATTAAAAATATAATGTGTCAATTGCCCCAAAATACCAACCAACCAACCAACCAACCAACCAACCAACCAACCAACCAACCAACCAACCAACCAACCAACCAACCAACCAACCAACCAACCAACCAACCAACCAACCAACCAACCAACCAACCAACCAACCAACCAACCAACCAACCAACCAACCAACCAACCAACCAACCAACCAACCAACCAACCAACCAACCAACCAACCAACCAACCAACCAACCAACCAACCAAAATACCCTAGGACAAAATACCCTCAGACAATTTACCCTAGGACAAAATACCCTTGGATAATTTACCCTAGGACAAAATACCCTTGGACAATTAACCCTAGGACAAAATACCCTTGGACAAAATACCCTAGGACAAAATACCCTTGGACAAAATACCCTTGGACAAAATACCCTAGGACAAAATACCCTTGGACAAAATACCCTCAGACAAAATACCCATGGACAAAATACCCTTGGACGAAATACCCTTGGACAAAATACCCTTAGACGAAATACTCTTGGACAGAATACCCTCAGACAATTTACCATGTATTATAATATATAACAGCATCTTAGGTATTTCGTAGAATGATAAAAATTATACCTATATCATGCAAACATTTTGCACACATGCAGTACAGTATTAATATTATTATTATTAAAGGGACAGGGTACAATAATTTTCATGTTGCATAAAAAGTTTCCTATTGATATAATAAAATTAAAAATATAATGTGTCAATTGCCCCAAAATACCAACCAACCAACCAACCAACCAACCAACCAACCAACCAACCAACCAACCAACCAACCAACCAACCAACCAACCAACCAACCAACCAACCAACCAACCAACCAACCAACCAACCAACCAACCAACCAACCAACCAACCAACCAACCAACCAACCAACCAACCAACCAACCAACCAACCAACCAACCAACCAACCAACCAACCAACCAACCAACCAACCAAAATACCCTAGGACAAAATACCCTCAGACAATTTACCCTAGGACAAAATACCCTTGGATAATTTACCCTAGGACAAAATACCCTTGGGCAATTAACCCTAGGACAAAATACCCTTGGACAAAATACCCTAGGACAAAATACCCTTGGACAAAATACCCTTGGACAAAATACCCTAGGACAAAATACCCTTGGACAAAATACCCTCAGATAAAATACCCTCAGACAAAATACCCATGGACAAAATACCCTTGGACGAAATACCCTTGGACAAAATACCCTTAGACGAAATACTCTTGGACAGAATACCCTCAGACAATTTACCATGTATTATAATATATAACAGCATCTTAGGTATTTCGTAGAATGATAAAAATTATACCTATATCATGCAAACATTTTGCACACATGCAGTACAGTATTAATATTATTATTATTAAAGGGACAGGGTACAATAATTTTCATGTTGCATAAAAAGTTTCCTATTGATATAATAAAATTAAAAATATAATGTGTCAATTGCCCCAAAATACCAACCAACCAACCAACCAACCAACCAACCAACCAACCAACCAACCAACCAACCAACCAACCAACCAACCAACCAACCAACCAACCAACCAACCAACCAACCAACCAACCAACCAACCAACCAACCAACCAACCAACCAACCAACCAACCAACCAACCAACCAACCAACCAACCAACCAACCAACCAACCAACCAACCAACCAACCAACCAACCAACCAACCAACCAACCAACCAACCAACCAACCAACCAACCAACCAACCAACCAACCAACCAACCAACCAACCAACCAACCAACCAACCAACCAACCAAACAACCAACCAACCAACCAACCAACCAACCAACCAACCAACCAACCAACCAACCAACCAACCAACCAACCAACCAACCAACCAACCAAAATACCCTAGGACAAAATACCCTCAGACAATTTACCCTAGGACAAAATACCCTCAGACAATTTACCCTAGGACAAAATACCCTTGGATAATTTACCCTAGGACAAAATACCCTTGGACAATTAACCCTAGGACAAAATACCCTTGGACAAAATACCCTAGGACAAAATACCCTTGGACAAAATACCCTTGGACAAAATACCCTAGGACAAAATACCTTTGGACAAAATACCCTCAGATAAAATACCCTCAGACAAAATACCCATGGACAAAATACCCTTGGACGAAATACCCTTGGACAAAATACCCTTAGACGAAATACTCTTGGACAGAATACCCTCAGACAATTTACCATGTATTATAATATATAACAGCATCTTAGGTATTTCGTAGAATGATAAAAATTATACCTATATCATGCAAACATTTTGCACACATGCAGTACAGTATTAATATTATTATTATTAAAGGGACAGGGTACAATAATTTTCATGTTGCATAAAAAGTTTCCTATTGATATAATAAAATTAAAAATATAATGTGTCAATTGCCCCAAAATACCAACCAACCAACCAACCAACCAACCAACCAACCAACCAACCAACCAACCAACCAACCAACCAACCAACCAACCAACCAACCAAAATACCCTAGGACAAAATACCCTCAGACAATTTACCCTAGGACAAAATACCCTTGGATAATTTACCCTAGGACAAAATACCCTTGGACAATTAACCCTAGGACAAAATACCCTTGGACAAAATACCCTAGGACAAAATACCCTTGGACAAAATACCCTTGGACAAAATACCCTAGGACAAAATACCCTTTGACAAAATACCTTCAGATAAAATACCCTCAGACAAAATACCCATTTACAAAATACCCTTGGACGAAATACCCTTGGACAAAATACCCTTAGACGAAATACTCTTGGACAGAATACCCTCAGACAATTTACCATGTATTATAATATATAACAGCATCTTAGGTATTTCGTAGAATGATAAAAATTATACCTATATCATGCAAACATTTTGCACACATGCAGTACAGTCAGTATTAATATTATTATTATTATTAAAGGGACAGGGTACAATAATTTTCATGTTGCATAAAAAGTTTCCTATTGATATAATAAAATTAAAAATATAATGTGTCAATTGCCCCAAAATACCAACCAACCAACCAACCAACCAACCAACCAACCAACCAACCAACCAACCAACCAACCAACCAACCAACCAACCAACCAACCAACCAACCAACCAACCAACCAACCAACCAACCAACCAACCAACCAACCAACCAACCAACCAACCAACCAACCAACCAACCAACCAACCAACCAACCAACCAACCAACCAACCAACCAACCAACCAACCAACCAACCAACCAACCAACCAACCAACCAACCAACCAACCAACCAACCAACCAACCAACCAACCAAAATACCCTAGGACAAAATACCCTCAGACAATTTACCCTAGGACAAAATACCCTCAGACAATTTACCCTAGGACAAAATACCCTTGGATAATTTACCCTAGGACAAAATACCCTTGGACAATTAACCCTAGGACAAAATACCCTTGGACAAAATACCCTAGGACAAAATACCCTTGGACAAAATACCCTTGGACAAAATACCCTAGGACAAAATACCCTTGGACAAAATACCCTCAGATAAAATACCCTCAGACAAAATACCCATGGACAAAATACCCTTGGACGAAATACCCTTGGACAAAATACCCTTAGACGAAATACTCTTGGACAGAATACCCTCAGACAATTTACCATGTATTATAATATATAACAGCATCTTAGGTATTTCGTAGAATGATAAAAATTATACCTATATCATGCAAACATTTTGCACACATGCAGTACAGTATTAATATTATTATTATTAAAGGGACAGGGTACAATAATTTTCATGTTGCATAAAAAGTTTCCTATTGATATAATAAAATTAAAAATATAATGTGTCAATTGCCCCAAAATACCAACCAACCAACCAACCAACCAACCAACCAACCAACCAACCAACCAACCAACCAACCAACCAACCAACCAACCAACCAACCAACCAACCAACCAACCAACCAACCAACCAACCAACCAACCAAAATACCCTAGGACAAAATACCCTCAGACAATTTACCCTAGGACAAAATACCCTTGGATAATTTACCCTAGGACAAAATACCCTTGGACAATTAACCCTAGGACAAAATACCCTTGGACAAAATACCCTAGGACAAAATACCCTTGGACAAAATACCCTTGGACAAAATACCCTAGGACAAAATACCCTTTGACAAAATACCCTCAGATAAAATACCCTCAGACAAAATACCCATGGACAAAATACCCTTGGACGAAATACCCTTGGACAAAATACCCTTAGACGAAATACTCTTGGACAGAATACCCTCAGACAATTTACCATGTATTATAATATATAACAGCATCTTAGGTATTTCGTAGAATGATAAAAATTATACCTATATCATGCAAACATTTTGCACACATGCAGTACAGTATTAATATTATTATTATTAAAGGGACAGGGTACAATAATTTTCATGTTGCATAAAAAGTTTCCTATTGATATAATAAAATTAAAAATATAATGTGTCAATTGCCCCAAAATACCAACCAACCAACCAACCAACCAACCAACCAACCAACCAACCAACCAACCAACCAACCAACCAACCAACCAACCAACCAACCAACCAACCAACCAACCAACCAACCAACCAACCAACCAACCAACCAACCAACCAACCAACCAACCAACCAACCAACCAACCAACCAACCAACCAACCAACCAACCAACCAACCAACCAACCAACCAACCAACCAACCAACCAACCAACCAACCAACCAACCAACCAACCAAAATACCCTAGGACAAAATACCCTCAGACAATTTACCCTCAGACAATTTACCCTAGGACAAAATACCCTTGGATAATTTACCCTAGGACAAAATACCCTTGGACAATTAACCCTAGGACAAAATACCCTTGGACAAAATACCCTAGGACAAAATACCCTAGGACAAAATACCCTTGGACAAAATACCCTAGGACAAAATACCCTTGGACAAAATACCCTCAGATAAAATACCCTCAGACAAAATACCCATGGACAAAATACCCTTGGACGAAATACCCTTGGACAAAATACCCTTAGACGTAATACTCTTGGACAGAATACCCTCAGACAATTTACCATGTATTATAAAATATAACAGCATCTTAGGTATTTCGTAGAATGATAAAAATTATACCTATATCATGCAAACATTTTGCACACATGCAGTACAGTATTAATATTATTATTATTAAAGGGACAGGGTACAATAATTTTCATGTTGCATAAAAAGTTTCCTATTGATATAATAAAATTAAAAATATAATGTGTCAATTGCCCCAAAATACCAACCAAACAACCAACCAACCAACCAACCAACCAACCAACCAACCAACCAACCAACCAACCAACCAACCAACCAACCAACCAACCAACCAAACAACCAACCAACCAACCAACCAACCAACCAACCAACCAACCAACCAACCAACCAACCAACCAACCAACCAACCAACCAACCAACCAACCAACCAACCAACCAACCAACCAACCAACCAACCAACCAACTAACCAACCAACCAACCAACCAACCAACCAACCAACCAACCAACCAACCAACCAACCAACCAACCAACCAAAATACCCTAGGACAAAATACCCTCAGACAATTTACCCTAGGACAAAATACCCTTGGATAATTTACCCTAGGACAAAATACCCTTGGACAATTAACCCTAGGACAAAATACCCTTGGACAAAATACCCTAGGACAAAATACCCTTGGACAAAATACCCTTGGACAAAATACCCTAGGACAAAATACCCTTGGACAAAATACCCTCAGATAAAATACCCTCAGACAAAATACCCATGGACAAAATACCCTTGGACGAAATACCCTTGGACAAAATACCCTTAGACGAAATACTCTTGGACAGAATACCCTCAGACAATTTACCATGTATTATAATATATAACAGCATCTTAGGTATTTCGTAGAATGATAAAAATTATACCTATATCATGCAAACATTTTGCACACATGCAGTACAGTATTAATATTATTATTATTAAAGGGACAGGGTACAATAATTTTCATGTTGCATAAAAAGTTTCCTATTGATATAATAAAATTAAAAATATAATGTGTCAATTGCCCCAAAATACCAACCAACCAACCAACCAACCAACCAACCAACCAACCAACCAACCAACCAACCAACCAACCAACCAACCAACCAACCAACCAACCAACCAACCAACCAACCAACCAACTAACCAACCAACCAACCAACCAACCAACCAACCAACCAACCAACCAACCAACCAACCAACCAACCAACCAACCAACCAACCAACCAACCAACCAACCAACCAACCAACCAACCAACCAACCAACCAACCAACCAACCAACCAACCAACCAACCAACCAACCAACCAACCAACCAACCAACCAACCAACCAACCAACCAACCAACCAACCAACCAAAATACCCTAGGACAAAATACCCTTAGACAATTTACCCTAGGACAAAATACCCTTGGATAATTTACCCTAGGACAAAATACCCTTGGACAATTAACCCTAGGACAAAATACCCTTGGACAAAATACCCTAGGACAAAATACCCTTGGACAAAATACCCTTGGACAAAATACCCTAGGACAAAATACCCTTGGACAGAATACCCTCAGACAAAATACCCATGGACAAAATACCCTTGGACGAAATACCCTTGGACAAAATACCCTTAGACGAAATACTCTTGGACAGAATACCCTCAGACAATTTACCATGTATTATAATATATAACAGCATCTTAGGTATTTCGTAGAATGATAAAAATTATACCTATATCATGCAAACATTTTGCACACATGCAGTACAGTATTAATATTATTATTATTAAAGGGACAGGGTACAATAATTTTCATGTTGCATAAAAAGTTTCCTATTGATATAATAAAATTAAAAATATAATGTGTCAATTGCCCCAAAATACCAACCAACCAACCAACCAACCAACCAACCAACCAACCAACCAACCAACCAACCAACCAACCAACCAACCAACCAACCAACCAACCAACCAACCAACCAACCAACCAACCAACCAACCAACCAACCAACCAACCAACCAACCAACCAACCAACCAACCAACCAACCAACCAACCAACCAACCAACCAACCAACCAACCAAAATACCCTAGGACAAAATACCCTCAGACAATTTACCCTAGGACAAAATACCCTCAGACAATTTACCCTAGGACAAAATACCCTTGGATAATTTACCCTAGGACAAAATACCCTTGGACAATTAACCCTAGGACAAAATACCCTTGGACAAAATACCCTAGGACAAAATACCCTTGGACAAAATACCCTTGGACAAAATACCCTAGGACAAAATACCCTTGGACAAAATACCCTCAGATAAAATACCCTCAGACAAAATACCCATGGACAAAATACCCTTGGACGAAATACCCTTGGACAAAATACCCTTAGACGAAATACTCTTGGACAGAATACCCTCAGACAATTTACCATGTATTATAATATATAACAGCATCTTAGGTATTTCGTAGAATGATAAAAATTATACCTATATCATGCAAACATTTTGCACACATGCAGTACAGTATTAATATTATTATTATTAAAGGGACAGGGTACAATAATTTTCATGTTGCATAAAAAGTTTCCTATTGATATAATAAAATTAAAAATATAATGTGTCAATTGCCCCAAAATACCAACCAACCAACCAACCAACCAACCAACCAACCAACCAACCAACCAACCAACCAACCAACCAACCAACCAACCAACCAACCAACCAACCAACCAACCAACCAACCAACCAACCAACCAACCAACCAACCAACCAACCAACCAACCAACCAACCAACCAACCAACCAACCAACCAACCAACCAACCAACCAACCAACCAACCAACCAATACCCTAGGACAAAATACCCTCAGACAATTTACCCTAGGACAAAATACCCTTGGATAATTTACCCTAGGACAAAATACCCTTGGACAATTAACCCTAGGACAAAATACCCTTGGACAAAATACCCTAGGACAAAATACCCTTGGACAAAATACCCTTGGACAAAATACCTTAGGACAAAATACCCTTGGACAAAATACCCTCAGATAAAATACCCTCAGACAAAATACCCATGGACAAAATACCCTTGGACGAAATACCCTTGGACAAAATACCCTTAGACGAAATACTCTTGGACAGAATACCCTCAGACAATTTACCATGTATTATAATATATAACAGCATCTTAGGTATTTCGTAGAATGATAAAAATTATACCTATATCATGCAAACATTTTGCACACATGCAGTACAGTATTAATAATATTATTATTAAAGGGACAGGGTACAATAATTTTCATGTTGCATAAAAAGTTTCCTATTGATATAATAAAATTAAAAATATAATGTGTCAATTGCCCCAAAATACCAACCAACCAACCAACCAACCAACCAACCAACCAACCAACCAACCAACCAACCAACCAACCAACCAACCAACCAACCAACCAACCAACCAACCAACCAACCAACCAACCAACCAACCAACCAACCAACCAACCAACCAACCAACCAACCAACCAACCAACCAACCAACCAACCAACCAACCAAAATACCCTAGGACAAAATACCCTCAGACAATT
>CATKWE010000020.1:62500-80000 GCA_949825025.1 Siphlonurus alternatus
TTTATTTAATAAAGAAAATATTGCTGTCTCTGTTGATCTATTTTTTATAAATCCATGCTGACATGGAGATATGAGATTGTTATTTATCCTATATTCCATTAATTGATCATCTAATTCTTTTTCAAAAATTTTTGATACACATGAGGGTTGAGATATTCCTCTATAATTATTAATGTCTAGTTTGTCACCATTTTTACCAATTGGCGTAACTTTAGATTTTTTTAATATATTAGGAAATACTTTCTCAGTTATTGATTGATTGATAAGATATGTTAATGGGGGTGCTAATAATTTTCCACAAAATCTTAATACAGAACATGGTATCTCATCTGGGCCTGAAGATTTTTTATTAGGCAAATCATTTATTATATTTAAAATTTTGTTTTGATTAGTGTGATTGAACGAAAATGAGTTCACTACAGTATCACTTATAATAGCATCATCGTTGTTATTTATAATAATTGCCGAAAAAAAAATATATTAAAAATATAATGTGTCAATTGCCCCAAAATACCAACCAACCAACCAACCAACCAACCAACCAACCAACCAACCAACCAACCAACCAACCAACCAACCAACCAACCAACCAACCAACCAACCAACCAACCAACCAACCAACCAACCAACCAACCAACCAACCAACCAACCAACCAACCAACCAACCAACCAACCAACCAACCAACCAACCAACCAACCAACCAACCAACCAACCAACCAACCAACCAACCAACCAACCAACCAACCAACCAACCAACCAAAATACCCTAGGACAAAATACCCTCAGACAATTTACCCTAGGACAAAATACCCTTGGATAATTTACCCTAGGACAAAATACCCTTGGACAATTAACCCTAGGACAAAATACCCTTGGACAAAATACCCTAGGACAAAATACCCTTGGACAAAATACCCTTGGACAAAATACCCTAGGACAAAATACCCTTGGACAAAATACCCTCAGATAAAATACCCTCAGACAAAATACCCATGGACAAAATACCCTTGGACGAAATACCCTTGGACAAAATACCCTTAGACGAAATACTCTTGGACAGAAAACCCTCAGACAATTTACCATGTATTATAATATATAACAGCATCTTAGGTATTTCGTAGAATGATAAAAATTATACCTATATCATGCAAACATTTTGCACACATGCAGTACAGTATTAATATTATTATTATTAAAGGGACAGGGTACAATAATTTTCATGTTGCATAAAAAGTTTCCTATTGATATAATAAAATTAAAAATATAATGTGTCAATTGCCCCAAAATACCAACCAACCAACCAACCAACCAACCAACCAACCAACCAACCAACCAACCAACCAACCAACCAACCAACCAACCAACCAACCAACCAACCAACCAACCAACCAACCAACCAACCAACCAACCAACCAACCAACCAACCAACCAACCAACCAACCAACCAACCAACCAACCAACCAACCAACCAACCAACCAACCAACCAACCAACCAACCAACCAACCAACCAACCAACCAACCAACCAAAATACCCTAGGACAAAATACCCTCAGACAATTTACCCTAGGACAAAATACCCTCAGACAATTTACCCTAGGACAAAATACCCTTGGATAATTTACCCTAGGACAAAATACCCTTGGACAATTAACCCTAGGACAAAATACCCTTGGACAAAATACCCTAGGACAAAATACCCTTGGACAAAATACCCTTGGACAAAATACCCTAGGACAAAATACCCTTGGACAAAATACCCTCAGATAAAATACCCTCAGACAAAATACCCATGGACAAAATACCCTTGGACGAAATACCCTTGGACAAAATACCCTTAGACGAAATACTCTTGGACAGAATACCCTCAGACAATTTACCATGTATTATAATATATAACAGCATCTTAGGTATTTCGTAGAATGATAAAAATTATACCTATATCATGCAAACATTTTGCACACATGCAGTACAGTATTAATATTATTATTATTAAAGGGACAGGGTACAATAATTTTCATGTTGCATAAAAAGTTTCCTATTGATATAATAAAATTAAAAATATAATGTGTCAATTGCCCCAAAATACCAACCAACCAACCAACCAACCAACCAACCAACCAACCAACCAACCAACCAACCAACCAACCAACCAACCAACCAACCAACCAACCAACCAACCAACCAACCAACCAACCAACCAACCAACCAACCAACCAACCAACCAACCAACCAACCAACCAACCAACCAACCAACCAACCAACCAACCAACCAACCAAAATACCCTAGGACAAAATACCCTCAGACAATTTACCCTAGGACAAAATACCCTCAGACAATTTACCCTAGGACAAAATACCCTTGGATAATTTACCCTAGGACAAAATACCCTTGGACAATTAACCCTAGGACAAAATACCCTTGGACAAAATACCCTAGGACAAAATACCCTTGGACAAAATACCCTTGGACAAAATACCCTAGGACAAAATACCCTTGGACAAAATACCCTCAGATAAAATACCCTCAGACAAAATACCCATGGACAAAATACCCTTGGACGAAATACCCTTGGACAAAATACCCTTAGACGAAATACTCTTGGACAGAATACCCTCAGACAATTTACCATGTATTATAATATATAACAGCATCTTAGGTATTTCGTTGAATGATAAAAATTATACCTATATCATGCAAACATTTTGCACACATGCAGTACAGTATTAATATTATTATTATTAAAGGGACAGGGTACAATAATTTTCATGTTGCATAAAAAGTTTCCTATTGATATAATAAAATTAAAAATATAATGTGTCAATTGCCCCAAAATACCAACCAACCAACCAACCAACCAACCAACCAACCAACCAACCAACCAACCAACCAACCAACCAACCAACCAACCAACCAACCAACCAACCAACCAACCAACCAACCAACCAACCAACCAACCAACCAACCAACCAACCAACCAACCAACCAACCAACCAACCAACCAACCAACCAACCAACCAACCAACCAACCAACCAACCAACCAACCAACCAACCAACCAACCAACCAACCAACCAACCAACCAACCAACCAACCAACCAACCAACCAACCAACCAACCAACCAACCAACCAACCAACCAACCAACCAACCAACCAACCAAAATACCCTAGGACAAAATACCCTCAGACAATTTACCCTAGGACAAAATACCCTTGGATAATTTACCCTAGGACAAAATACCCTTGGACAATTAACCCTAGGACAAAATACCCTTGGACAAAATACCCTAGGACAAAATACCCTTGGACAAAATACCCTTGGACAAAATACCCTAGGACAAAATACCCTTGGACAAAATACCCTCAGATAAAATACCCTCAGACAAAATACCCATGGACAAAATACCCTTGGACGAAATACCCTTGGACAAAATACCCTTAGACGAAATACTCTTGGACAGAAAACCCTCAGACAATTTACCATGTATTATAATATATAACAGCATCTTAGGTATTTCGTAGAATGATAAAAATTATACCTATATCATGCAAACATTTTGCACACATGCAGTACAGTATTAATATTATTATTATTAAAGGGACAGGGTACAATAATTTTCATGTTGCATAAAAAGTTTCCTATTGATATAATAAAATTAAAAATATAATGTGTCAATTGCCCCAAAATACCAACCAACCAACCAACCAACCAACCAACCAACCAACCAACCAACCAACCAACCAACCAACCAACCAACCAACCAACCAACCAACCAACCAACCAACCAACCAACCAACCAACCAACCAACCAACCAACCAACCAACCAACCAACCAACCAACCAACCAACCAACCAACCAACCAACCAACCAACCAACCAACCAACCAACCAACCAACCAACCAACCAACCAACCAACCAACCAACCAACCAACCAACCAACCAACCAACCAACCAACCAAAATACCCTAGGACAAAATACCCTCAGACAATTTACCCTAGGACAAAATACCCTCAGACAAAATACCCTCAGACAATTTACCCTAGGACAAAATACCCTCAGACAATTTACCCTAGGACAAAATACCCTTGGATAATTTACCCTAGGACAAAATACCCTTGGACAATTAACCCTAGGACAAAATACCCTTGGACAAAATACCCTAGGACAAAATACCCTTGGACAAAATACCCTTGGACAAAATACCCTAGGACAAAATACCCTTGGACAAAATACCCTCAGATAAAATACCCTCAGACAAAATACCCATGGACAAAATACCCTTGGACGAAATACCCTTGGACAAAATACCCTTAGACGAAATACTCTTGGACAGAATACCCTCAGACAATTTACCATGTATTATAATATATAACAGCATCTTAGGTATTTCGTAGAATGATAAAAATTATACCTATATCATGCAAACATTTTGCACACATGCAGTACAGTATTAATATTATTATTATTAAAGGGACAGGGTACAATAATTTTCATGTTGCATAAAAAGTTTCCTATTGATATAATAAAATTAAAAATATAATGTGTCAATTGCCCCAAAATACCAACCAACCAACCAACCAACCAACCAACCAACCAACCAACCAACCAACCAACCAACCAACCAACCAACCAACCAACCAACCAACCAACCAACCAACCAACCAACCAACCAACCAACCAACCAACCAACCAACCAACCAACCAACCAACCAACCAACCAACCAACCAACCAACCAACCAACCAACCAACCAACCAACCAACCAACCAACCAACCAACCAACCAACCAACCAAAATACCCTAGGACAAAATACCCTCAGACAATTTACCCTAGGACAAAATACCCTTGGATAATTTACCCTAGGACAAAATACCCTTGGACAATTAACCCTAGGACAAAATACCCTTGGACAAAATACCCTAGGACAAAATACCCTTGGACAAAATACCCTTGGACAAAATACCCTAGGACAAAATACCCTTGGACAAAATACCCTCAGATAAAATACCCTCAGACAAAATACCCATGGACAAAATACCCTTGGACGAAATACCCTTGGACAAAATACCCTTAGACGAAATACTCTTGGACAGAAAACCCTCAGACAATTTACCATGTATTATAATATATAACAGCATCTTAGGTATTTCGTAGAATGATAAAAATTATACCTATATCATGCAAACATTTTGCACACATGCAGTACAGTATTAATATTATTATTATTAAAGGGACAGGGTACAATAATTTTCATGTTGCATAAAAAGTTTCCTATTGATATAATAAAATTAAAAATATAATGTGTCAATTGCCCCAAAATACCAACCAACCAACCAACCAACCAACCAACCAACCAACCAACCAACCAACCAACCAACCAACCAACCAACCAACCAACCAACCAACCAACCAACCAACCAACCAACCAACCAACCAACCAACCAACCAACCAACCAACCAACCAACCAACCAACCAACCAACCAACCAACCAACCAACCAACCAACCAACCAACCAACCAACCAACCAACCAACCAACCAACCAACCAACCAACCAAAATACCCTAGGACAAAATACCCTCAGACAATTTACCCTAGGACAAAATACCCTCAGACAATTTACCCTAGGACAAAATACCCTTGGATAATTTACCCTAGGACAAAATACCCTTGGACAATTAACCCTAGGACAAAATACCCTTGGACAAAATACCCTAGGACAAAATACCCTTGGACAAAATACCCTTGGACAAAATACCCTAGGACAAAATACCCTTGGACAAAATACCCTCAGATAAAATACCCTCAGACAAAATACCCATGGACAAAATACCCTTGGACGAAATACCCTTGGACAAAATACCCTTAGACGAAATACTCTTGGACAGAATACCCTCAGACAATTTACCATGTATTATAATATATAACAGCATCTTAGGTATTTCGTAGAATGATAAAAATTATACCTATATCATGCAAACATTTTGCACACATGCAGTACAGTATTAATATTATTATTATTAAAGGGACAGGGTACAATAATTTTCATGTTGCATAAAAAGTTTCCTATTGATATAATAAAATTAAAAATATAATGTGTCAATTGCCCCAAAATACCAACCAACCAACCAACCAACCAACCAACCAACCAACCAACCAACCAACCAACCAACCAACCAACCAACCAACCAACCAACCAACCAACCAACCAACCAACCAACCAACCAACCAACCAACCAACCAACCAACCAACCAACCAACCAACCAACCAACCAACCAACCAACCAACCAACCAACCAACCAACCAACCAACCAACCAACCAACCAACCAAAATACCCTAGGACAAAATACCCTCAGACAATTTACCCTAGGACAAAATACCCTTGGATAATTTACCCTAGGACAAAATACCCTTGGACAATTAACCCTAGGACAAAATACCCTTGGACAAAATACCCTAGGACAAAATACCCTTGGACAAAATACCCTTGGACAAAATACCCTAGGACAAAATACCCTTGGACAAAATACCCTCAGATAAAATACCCTCAGACAAAATACCCATGGACAAAATACCCTTGGACGAAATACCCTTGGACAAAATACCCTTAGACGAAATACTCTTGGACAGAATACCCTCAGACAATTTACCATGTATTATAATATATAACAGCATCTTAGGTATTTCGTAGAATGATAAAAATTATACCTATATCATGCAAACATTTTGCACACATGCAGTACAGTATTAATATTATTATTATTAAAGGGACAGGGTACAATAATTTTCATGTTGCTTAAAAGTTTCCTATTGATATAATAAAATTAAAAATATAATGTGTCAATTGCCCCAAAATACCAACCAACCAACCAACCAACCAACCAACCAACCAACCAACCAACCAACCAACCAACCAACCAACCAACCAACCAACCAACCAACCAACCAACCAACCAACCAACCAACCAACCAACCAACCAACCAACCAACCAACCAACCAACCAACCAACCAACCAACCAACCAACCAACCAACCAACCAACCAACCAACCAACCAACCAACCAACCAACCAACCAACCAACCAACCAACCAAAATACCCTAGGACAAAATACCCTCAGACAATTTACCCTAGGACAAAATACCCTTGGATAATTTACCCTAGGACAAAATACCCTTGGACAATTAACCCTAGGACAAAATACCCTTGGACAAAATACCCTAGGACAAAATACCCTTGGACAAAATACCCTTGGACAAAATACCCTAGGACAAAATACCCTTGGACAAAATACCCTCAGACAAAATACCCATGGACAAAATACCCTTGGACGAAATACCCTTGGACAAAATACCCTTAGACGAAATACTCTTGGACAGAATACCCTCAGACAATTTACCATGTATTATAATATATAACAGCATCTTAGGTATTTCGTAGAATGATAAAAATTATACCTATATCATGCAAACATTTTGCACACATGCAGTACAGTATTAATATTATTATTATTAAAGGGACAGGGTACAATAATTTTCATGTTGCATAAAAAGTTTCCTATTGATATAATAAAATTAAAAATATAATGTGTCAATTGCCCCAAAATACCAACCAACCAACCAACCAACCAACCAACCAACCAACCAACCAACCAACCAACCAACCAACCAACCAACCAACCAACCAACCAACCAACCAACCAACCAACCAACCAACCAACCAACCAACCAACCAACCAACCAACCAACCAACCAACCAACCAACCAACCAACCAACCAACCAACCAACCAACCAACCAACCAACCAACCAACCAACCAACCAACCAACCAACCAACCAACCAACCAACCAACCAACCAACCAACCAACCAACCAACCAACCAAAATACCCTAGGACAAAATACCCTCAGACAATTTACCCTAGGACAAAATACCCTTGGATAATTTACCCTAGGACAAAATACCCTTGGACAATTAACCCTAGGACAAAATACCCTTGGACAAAATACCCTAGGACAAAATACCCTTGGACAAAATACCCTTGGACAAAATACCCTAGGACAAAATACCCTTGGACAAAATACCCTCAGATAAAATACCCTCAGACAAAATACCCATGGACAAAATACCCTTGGACGAAATACCCTTGGACAAAATACCCTTAGACGAAATACTCTTGGACAGAAAACCCTCAGACAATTTACCATGTATTATAATATATAACAGCATCTTAGGTATTTCGTAGAATGATAAAAATTATACCTATATCATGCAAACATTTTGCACACATGCAGTACAGTATTAATATTATTATTATTAAAGGGACAGGGTACAATAATTTTCATGTTGCATAAAAAGTTTCCTATTGATATAATAAAATTAAAAATATAATGTGTCAATTGCCCCAAAATACCAACCAACCAACCAACCAACCAACCAACCAACCAACCAACCAACCAACCAACCAACCAACCAACCAACCAACCAACCAACCAACCAACCAACCAACCAACCAACCAACCAACCAACCAACCAACCAACCAACCAACCAACCAACCAACCAACCAACCAACCAACCAACCAACCAACCAACCAACCAACCAACCAACCAACCAACCAACCAACCAACCAACCAACCAACCAACCAACCAAAATACCCTAGGACAAAATACCCTCAGACAATTTACCCTAGGACAAAATACCCTCAGACAATTTACCCTAGGACAAAATACCCTTGGATAATTTACCCTAGGACAAAATACCCTTGGACAATTAACCCTAGGACAAAATACCCTTGGACAAAATACCCTAGGACAAAATACCCTTGGACAAAATACCCTTGGACAAAATACCCTAGGACAAAATACCCTTGGACAAAATACCCTCAGATAAAATACCCTCAGACAAAATACCCATGGACAAAATACCCTTGGACGAAATACCCTTGGACAAAATACCCTTAGACGAAATACTCTTGGACAGAATACCCTCAGACAATTTACCATGTATTATAATATATAACAGCATCTTAGGTATTTCGTAGAATGATAAAAATTATACCTATATCATGCAAACATTTTGCACACATGCAGTACAGTATTAATATTATTATTATTAAAGGGACAGGGTACAATAATTTTCATGTTGCATAAAAAGTTTCCTATTGATATAATAAAATTAAAAATATAATGTGTCAATTGCCCCAAAATACCAACCAACCAACCAACCAACCAACCAACCAACCAACCAACCAACCAACCAACCAACCAACCAACCAACCAACCAACCAACCAACCAACCAACCAACCAACCAACCAACCAACCAACCAACCAACCAACCAACCAACCAACCAACCAACCAACCAACCAACCAACCAACCAACCAACCAACCAACCAAAATACCCTAGGACAAAATACCCTCAGACAATTTACCCTAGGACAAAATACCCTTGGATAATTTACCCTAGGACAAAATACCCTTGGACAATTAACCCTAGGACAAAATACCCTTGGACAAAATACCCTAGGACAAAATACCCTTGGACAAAATACCCTTGGACAAAATACCCTAGGACAAAATACCCTTGGACAAAATACCCTCAGATAAAATACCCTCAGACAAAATACCCATGGACAAAATACCCTTGGACGAAATACCCTTGGACAAAATACCCTTAGACGAAATACTCTTGGACAGAAAACCCTCAGACAATTTACCATGTATTATAATATATAACAGCATCTTAGGTATTTCGTAGAATGATAAAAATTATACCTATATCATGCAAACATTTTGCACACATGCAGTACAGTATTAATATTATTATTATTAAAGGGACAGGGTACAATAATTTTCATGTTGCATAAAAAGTTTCCTATTGATATAATAAAATTAAAAATATAATGTGTCAATTGCCCCAAAATACCAACCAACCAACCAACCAACCAACCAACCAACCAACCAACCAACCAACCAACCAACCAACCAACCAACCAACCAACCAACCAACCAACCAACCAACCAACCAACCAACCAACCAACCAACCAACCAACCAACCAACCAACCAACCAACCAACCAACCAACCAACCAACCAACCAACCAACCAACCAACCAACCAACCAACCAACCAACCAACCAACCAACCAACCAACCAACCAAAATACCCTAGGACAAAATACCCTCAGACAATTTACCCTAGGACAAAATACCCTCAGACAATTTACCCTAGGACAAAATACCCTTGGATAATTTACCCTAGGACAAAATACCCTTGGACAATTAACCCTAGGACAAAATACCCTTGGACAAAATACCCTAGGACAAAATACCCTTGGACAAAATACCCTTGGACAAAATACCCTAGGACAAAATACCCTTGGACAAAATACCCTCAGATAAAATACCCTCAGACAAAATACCCATGGACAAAATACCCTTGGACGAAATACCCTTGGACAAAATACCCTTAGACGAAATACTCTTGGACAGAATACCCTCAGACAATTTACCATGTATTATAATATATAACAGCATCTTAGGTATTTCGTAGAATGATAAAAATTATACCTATATCATGCAAACATTTTGCACACATGCAGTACAGTATTAATATTATTATTATTAAAGGGACAGGGTACAATAATTTTCATGTTGCATAAAAAGTTTCCTATTGATATAATAAAATTAAAAATATAATGTGTCAATTGCCCCAAAATACCAACCAACCAACCAACCAACCAACCAACCAACCAACCAACCAACCAACCAACCAACCAACCAACCAACCAACCAACCAACCAACCAACCAACCAACCAACCAACCAACCAACCAACCAACCAACCAACCAACCAACCAACCAACCAACCAACCAACCAACCAACCAACCAACCAACCAACCAACCAACCAACCAACCAACCAACCAACCAACCAACCAACCAAAATACCCTAGGACAAAATACCCTCAGACAATTTACCCTAGGACAAAATACCCTTGGATAATTTACCCTAGGACAAAATACCCTTGGACAATTAACCCTAGGACAAAATACCCTTGGACAAAATACCCTAGGACAAAATACCCTTGGACAAAATACCCTTGGACAAAATACCCTAGGACAAAATACCCTTGGACAAAATACCCTCAGATAAAATACCCTCAGACAAAATACCCATGGACAAAATACCCTTGGACGAAATACCCTTGGACAAAATACCCTTAGACGAAATACTCTTGGACAGAATACCCTCAGACAATTTACCATGTATTATAATATATAACAGCATCTTAGGTATTTCGTAGAATGATAAAAATTATACCTATATCATGCAAACATTTTGCACACATGCAGTACAGTATTAATATTATTATTATTAAAGGGACAGGGTACAATAATTTTCATGTTGCTTAAAAGTTTCCTATTGATATAATAAAATTAAAAATATAATGTGTCAATTGCCCCAAAATACCAACCAACCAACCAACCAACCAACCAACCAACCAACCAACCAACCAACCAACCAACCAACCAACCAACCAACCAACCAACCAACCAACCAACCAACCAACCAACCAACCAACCAACCAACCAACCAACCAACCAACCAACCAACCAACCAACCAACCAACCAACCAAAATACCCTAGGACAAAATACCCTCAGACAATTTACCCTAGGACAAAATACCCTTGGATAATTTACCCTAGGACAAAATACCCTTGGACAATTAACCCTAGGACAAAATACCCTTGGACAAAATACCCTAGGACAAAATACCCTTGGACAAAATACCCTTGGACAAAATACCCTAGGACAAAATACCCTTGGACAAAATACCCTCAGACAAAATACCCATGGACAAAATACCCTTGGACGAAATACCCTTGGACAAAATACCCTTAGACGAAATACTCTTGGACAGAATACCCTCAGACAATTTACCATGTATTATAATATATATTATAATATATAACAGCATCTTAGGTATTTCGTAGAATGATAAAAATTATACCTATATCATGCAAACATTTTGCACACATGCAGTACAGTATTAATATTATTATTATTAAAGGGACAGGGTACAATAATTTTCATGTTGCATAAAAAGTTTCCTATTGATATAATAAAATTAAAAATATAATGTGTCAATTGCCCCAAAATACCAACCAACCAACCAACCAACCAACCAACCAACCAACCAACCAACCAACCAACCAACCAACCAACCAACCAACCAACCAACCAACCAACCAACCAACCAACCAACCAACCAACCAACCAACCAACCAACCAACCAACCAACCAACCAACCAACCAACCAACCAACCAACCAACCAACCAACCAACCAACCAACCAACCAACCAACCAACCAACCAACCAACCAACCAACCAACCAACCAACCAACCAACCAACCAACCAACCAAAATACCCTAGGACAAAATACCCTCAGACAATTTACCCTAGGACAAAATACCCTCAGACAATTTACCCTAGGACAAAATACCCTTGGATAATTTACCCTAGGACAAAATACCCTTGGACAATTAACCCTAGGACAAAATACCCTTGGACAAAATACCCTAGGACAAAATACCCTTGGACAAAATACCCTTGGACAAAATACCCTAGGACAAAATACCCTTGGACAAAATACCCTCAGATAAAATACCCTCAGACAAAATACCCATGGACAAAATACCCTTGGACGAAATACCCTTGGACAAAATACCCTTAGACGAAATACTCTTGGACAGAATACCCTCAGACAATTTACCATGTATTATAATATATAACAGCATCTTAGGTATTTCGTAGAATGATAAAAATTATACCTATATCATGCAAACATTTTGCACACATGCAGTACAGTATTAATATTATTATTATTAAAGGGACAGGGTACAATAATTTTCATGTTGCATAAAAAGTTTCCTATTGATATAATAAAATTAAAAATATAATGTGTCAATTGCCCCAAAATACCAACCAACCAACCAACCAACCAACCAACCAACCAACCAACCAACCAACCAACCAACCAACCAACCAACCAACCAACCAACCAACCAACCAACCAACCAACCAACCAACCAACCAACCAACCAACCAACCAACCAACCAACCAACCAACCAACCAACCAACCAACCAACCAACCAACCAACCAACCAACCAACCAACCAACCAACCAACCAACCAACCAACCAACCAACCAACCAACCAAAATACCCTAGGACAAAATACCCTCAGACAATTTACCCTAGGACAAAATACCCTTGGATAATTTACCCTAGGACAAAATACCCTTGGACAATTAACCCTAGGACAAAATACCCTTGGACAAAATACCCTAGGACAAAATACCCTTGGACAAAATACCCTTGGACAAAATACCCTAGGACAAAATACCCTTGGACAAAATACCCTCAGATAAAATACCCTCAGACAAAATACCCATGGACAAAATACCCTTGGACGAAATACCCTTGGACAAAATACCCTTAGACGAAATACTCTTGGACAGAAAACCCTCAGACAATTTACCATGTATTATAATATATAACAGCATCTTAGGTATTTCGTAGAATGATAAAAATTATACCTATATCATGCAAACATTTTGCACACATGCAGTACAGTATTAATATTATTATTATTAAAGGGACAGGGTACAATAATTTTCATGTTGCATAAAAAGTTTCCTATTGATATAATAAAATTAAAAATATAATGTGTCAATTGCCCCAAAATACCAACCAACCAACCAACCAACCAACCAACCAACCAACCAACCAACCAACCAACCAACCAACCAACCAACCAACCAACCAACCAACCAACCAACCAACCAACCAACCAACCAACCAACCAACCAACCAACCAACCAACCAACCAACCAACCAACCAACCAACCAACCAACCAACCAACCAACCAACCAACCAACCAACCAACCAACCAACCAACCAACCAACCAACCAACCAACCAACCAACCAACCAACCAACCAAAATACCCTAGGACAAAATACCCTCAGACAATTTACCCTAGGACAAAATACCCTCAGACAATTTACCCTAGGACAAAATACCCTTGGATAATTTACCCTAGGACAAAATACCCTTGGACAATTAACCCTAGGACAAAATACCCTTGGACAAAATACCCTAGGACAAAATACCCTTGGACAAAATACCCTTGGACAAAATACCCTAGGACAAAATACCCTTGGACAAAATACCCTCAGATAAAATACCCTCAGACAAAATACCCATGGACAAAATACCCTTGGACGAAATACCCTTGGACAAAATACCCTTAGACGAAATACTCTTGGACAGAATACCCTCAGACAATTTACCATGTATTATAATATATAACAGCATCTTAGGTATTTCGTAGAATGATAAAAATTATACCTATATCATGCAAACATTTTGCACACATGCAGTACAGTATTAATATTATTATTATTAAAGGGACAGGGTACAATAATTTTCATGTTGCATAAAAAGTTTCCTATTGATATAATAAAATTAAAAATATAATGTGTCAATTGCCCCAAAATACCAACCAACCAACCAACCAACCAACCAACCAACCAACCAACCAACCAACCAACCAACCAACCAACCAACCAACCAACCAACCAACCAACCAACCAACCAACCAACCAACCAACCAACCAACCAACCAACCAACCAACCAACCAACCAACCAACCAACCAACCAACCAACCAACCAACCAACCAACCAACCAACCAACCAACCAACCAACCAACCAACCAACCAACCAACCAACCAAAATACCCTAGGACAAAATACCCTCAGACAATTTACCCTAGGACAAAATACCCTTGGATAATTTACCCTAGGACAAAATACCCTTGGACAATTAACCCTAGGACAAAATACCCTTGGACAAAATACCCTAGGACAAAATACCCTTGGACAAAATACCCTTGGACAAAATACCCTAGGACAAAATACCCTTGGACAAAATACCCTCAGATAAAATACCCTCAGACAAAATACCCATGGACAAAATACCCTTGGACGAAATACCCTTGGACAAAATACCCTTAGACGAAATACTCTTGGACAGAATACCCTCAGACAATTTACCATGTATTATAATATATAACAGCATCTTAGGTATTTCGTAGAATGATAAAAATTATACCTATATCATGCAAACATTTTGCACACATGCAGTACAGTATTAATATTATTATTATTAAAGGGACAGGGTACAATAATTTTCATGTTGCTTAAAAGTTTCCTATTGATATAATAAAATTAAAAATATAATGTGTCAATTGCCCCAAAATACCAACCAACCAACCAACCAACCAACCAACCAACCAACCAACCAACCAACCAACCAACCAACCAACCAACCAACCAACCAACCAACCAACCAACCAACCAACCAACCAACCAACCAACCAACCAACCAACCAACCAACCAACCAACCAACCAACCAACCAACCAACCAACCAACCAACCAACCAACCAACCAACCAACCAACCAACCAACCAACCAACCAACCAACCAACCAACCAACCAACCAACCAACCAAAATACCCTAGGACAAAATACCCTCAGACAATTTACCCTAGGACAAAATACCCTTGGATAATTTACCCTAGGACAAAATACCCTTGGACAATTAACCCTAGGACAAAATACCCTTGGACAAAATACCCTAGGACAAAATACCCTTGGACAAAATACCCTTGGACAAAATACCCTAGGACAAAATACCCTTGGACAAAATACCCTCAGACAAAATACCCATGGACAAAATACCCTTGGACGAAATACCCTTGGACAAAATACCCTTAGACGAAATACTCTTGGACAGAATACCCTCAGACAATTTACCATGTATTATAATATATAACAGCATCTTAGGTATTTCGTAGAATGATAAAAATTATACCTATATCATGCAAACATTTTGCACACATGCAGTACAGTATTAATATTATTATTATTAAAGGGACAGGGTACAATAATTTTCATGTTGCATAAAAAGTTTCCTATTGATATAATAAAATTAAAAATATAATGTGTCAATTGCCCCAAAATACCAACCAACCAACCAACCAACCAACCAACCAACCAACCAACCAACCAACCAACCAACCAACCAACCAACCAACCAACCAACCAACCAACCAACCAACCAACCAACCAACCAACCAACCAACCAACCAACCAACCAACCAACCAACCAACCAACCAACCAACCAACCAACCAACCAACCAACCAACCAACCAACCAACCAACCAACCAACCAACCAACCAACCAACCAACCAACCAACCAACCAACCAACCAACCAACCAACCAAAATACCCTTGGACAAAATACCCTCAGACAATTTACCCTAGGACAAAATACCCTTGGATAATTTACCCTAGGACAAAATACCCTTGGACAATTAACCCTAGGACAAAATACCCTTAAACAAAATACCCTAGGACAAAATACCCTTGGACAAAATACCCTAGGACAAAATACCCTTGGACAAAATACCCTCAGATAAAATACCCTCAGACAAAATACCCATGGACAAAATACCCTTGGACGAAATACCCTTGGACAAAATACCCTTAGACGAAATACTCTTGGACAGAATACCCTCAGACAATTTACCATGTATTATAATATATAACAGCATCTTAGGTATTTCGTAGAATGATAAAAATTATACCTATATCATGCAAACATTTTGCACACATGCAGTACAGTATTAATATTATTATTATTAAAGGGACAGGGTACAATAATTTTCATGTTGCATAAAAAGTTTCCTATTGATATAATAAAATTAAAAATATAATGTCCCCAAAATACCAACCAACCAACCAACCAACCAACCAACCAACCAACCAACCAACCAACCAACCAACCAACCAACCAACCAACCAACCAACCAACCAACCAACCAACCAACCAACCAACCAACCAACCAACCATCCAACCAATTAACCAACCAACCAACCAACCAACCAACCAACCAACCAACCAACCAACCAACCAACCAACCAACCAACCAACCAACCAACCAACCAACCAACCAACCAACCAACCAACCAACCAACCAACCAACCAACCAACCAACCAACCAACCAACCAACCAACCAACCAACCAACCAACCAACCAACCAACCAACCAACCAACCAACCAACCAACCAACCAACCAACCAACCAACCAACCAACCAACCAACCAACCAACCAAAATACCCTAGGACAAAATACCCTCAGACAATTTACCCTAGGACAAAATACCCTCAGACAATTTACCCTAGGACAAAATACCCTTGGATAATTTACCCTAGGACAAAATACCCTTGGACAATTAACCCTAGGACAAAATACCCTTGGACAAAATACCCTAGGACAAAATACCCTTGGACAAAATACCCTTGGACAAAATACCCTAGGACAAAATACCCTTGGACAAAATACCCTCAGATAAAATAC